>CAUYSK010062759.1:0-33908 GCA_963575035.1 Avahi laniger
CTCACAGCAACCTCAAACTCCTGGGCTCAAGCGATCCTCCTGCCTCAGCCTCCCGAGTAGCTGGGACTACAGGCATGCGCCACCATGCCCGGCTAATTTTTTATATATATATTTTTAGTTGTCCAGCTAATTTCTTTCTATTTTTTAGTAGAGTCAGGGTCTTGCTCTTGCTCAGGCTGGTCTCGATCTCCTGGGCTCAAGAAATCCTCCTGCCTCGGCCTCCCAGAGTGCTAGGATTACAGGTGTGAGCCACTGCGCCCGACTGAGACTATTACTTTTTAAAGTTTATCATTGAAGCGTATTGCTTTTTGTCCATCTTTCTGTGCTTATAACAATGATGCCTTAAATGAAATATTATTTTATTCTTACAACAACTTTGGGAAACAGGAAGGATAGATTGAAGATATGGAATTAGCTCAAGATTGTATATGATAGAAAGTCTTAATCCAGTTTTTTTTTTTTTTGGAGACAGGTAGGGTCTCGTCTGTTGCCAGGGCTAGCGTGTAGTGGTGTCATCATAGCAAATGCCGGGCTCAAGTGATCCTCCTGCCAAGGCCTCTTGAATAGCTGGGACTAAAAGCACATGCCACCACACCTGGGTAACTTTTTAATTTTTTGTAGAGACAAGGTCTCAAACTCCTGGCCTCAAGCAATCCTTCCACCTCAGACTCCCAAAGTGCTAGGATTTTAGGCATGAGCCACTGTGCCCAGCCCTAATCCAGTTTTATGTCTGCTATTTGGTAATACCTTACCAGTAGATTTTTTGCAAATTAAAAAACAAAACAAACTTTTCTACTAAGGGTTAAATTTTCCTTTTGCAAAAATCTAGCAGTATGCAAGCACAATTCTGCAGTGTATTTCTTGTGTGACGATCTGTGGCCAAGCACTGTGGAATGTATTCCAATCATGGAGTAACAATCTCGAAAAGAATTTTGAAACCAGAGTTGGCTTAAATGTTGTGCAGTGACACTAGCTAGGATCTTGGCCTACTTCCCAGATTTTCCCTTTTTGGTTTTCTAGCAAGTTCGGTCATGCCTGGGAATTTGCTGAATATGGTACTTGGATCAGTGACTTCCTGAATGTGACATTGGGATCAATGGCATTTGTCTGCCCAAATGTTTTTAGACTATAATTTTTAGACCTATTGCAGTTGTAATTAAGTTCTTGACTGAACTGGTGCTTAGGAAGCCTTGACACAAGGCTGCAAACAGGAAGAGGAGTTTGTGAACAGATTATGGAAGGCAAAGATTTTGAAAGAATGTTCTTTTGTGGATATTGAGTTGCATACCTGGGCACACTGGTGTTTCAGCTGAAGGATCTTTAAATAAAGATCTAATGGATTGAAAGCTACCTTTACTGCCTCCCTTGACAAATGGCTGCTGAGTAAAGGTCGGCCAAAACTTGATAAACTGAGCACTTCTTCCCATCTCCCTAGTGCAGTTAACATGGAGAGCCGAGAAAGAGCCTGTGTTAGTTACTGAATTATTTAGGACACAAGCATGTGTTGACTTGAGTGTATTTTTGGATTACATTTCCGAAACAAATAATGTATTCATCATTTCATTTTCGTGAACACTTTTCTCCTTAGTGCCATGTGTAATTAAGAGCTGACTTATTTAAAAAGGTGTGTAGTAGTATGATATATATACCTAGGTAATGTCTGAGTTTTCTGCCACCACATAAATGAGAAGAACATTCTTTAGCTCGTCCCTTTGCAACAAAAAGACTACTGTGTTCCGAAGGAGAATGTTATGCAAGAATCTGAACAGCATACAGTTTACTGAATGCTCAGCCTGTTCAGTGACAATCAAAAAGTAGGACAAAGGCTAAAGCAAAAACTCGGGCAAGTTCTAAACAATGACGTTAAAGGCATATGGATGATGAAATATTTAATTGTCAAGGCAGAGACCAGGCTGTAAAATCTGTCCAGTAAAAGTATAAAGATGAGCTGAGTGTGAGATAGCTGTTCAATTCAATGATCTCATTCATTTGTTGAGCATTAAGAATGTTGCCAAAATTATGAAATTAGAACTCTCTGAACAGAGAATAGCAATGGTGTGATGGTGTCCTATGTCACTTGCCTTTTATTTCCTCTAAAATGGCAACACCTTAGGCTATAAATATTAACTATTTGTATGTGAGAAATGAAAGAATGGTGAGGCAAAATGGGCAGCAAAAGGAAATTGTTACAATAAATTAAGCATATGGCATATAATGTTAAGAGAGCATTTTCAAGTCTAGGAAGATGACCTAACACAAATTTCATGATTCTTCCTATGCTAACAGAATTTGTCTCAACCAAGTCATATGGGGACTATTTTTTACAAACAGACTATGTTCCTGAATCTTAAAATTTGCCTTAGGTATCATTAAATGCTATGGTTACAAGACTCAGCAAATCTCAGAAAATGGAAATCTGAGTCTGACAAGTCTTTCAGAGAATGTAAAATATGATTTAAACTAAAGGGTGTTCCAGTTCCTTTTGATGACAATTTTTTTTAAGATTTATGGACTCCTTAGGGAATCTCTATACAGCTGAGAATCTGTGTGCCACAAATGATTCTAGAGAACTGTTTCAAAGATTTCAGGGTCTGAATTCTGGAAGACTTCACAGTATTAATACTTTCAGACTTTTTTTTTTTTTTTTGAGGCAGTGTTTCACTCTGTTGCCCAGGCTAGAGTGCCGTGGCGTTAGCCTAGCTCACAGCAACCTCAAACTCCCGGGCTCAAGCGATCCTCCTGCCTCAGCCTCCCAGGTAGCTGGGACGACAGGCACATGCCACTATGCCTGGCTAATTTTTTTTTTTCTGTTTTTAGTTGTTTGGCTGATTTTTTTCTATTTATAGTAGAGATGGGGTCTCGCTCTTGCTCAGGCCTGGTCTTGAACTCCTGAGCTCAAGCAATCCTCCCGCCTCGGCCTCCCAGAGTGCTAGGATTACAGGTGTGAGCCATCGCGCCCGGCCTACTTTCAGATTTCTTAAACCTAGGGATTATAGATTGACCATTCCTAGGATCACTTTATTGCTAGGTAAGAATATTTAGCTGTTGTATGCACTGGAAAAAATGAATATAGGTAAGATTATACTCACTGGGCAACTCACTTGTCAAGACACCAGCCATTCTGCTCGAAGCCCAGAAGGAGGCAAAGCAGGAAGTGACCGCCATTGTTTCTTCTTCCACGTGAAATATGTTTATCTTCATCCCACTTGGCAGCGCTGTGATTATTTTCACCAGCAATTGAGACCAGTAGCAGGGGAGTAGGCTAGAATTTTGACTGAGTTGCAATTCTCAGGCCTCTACATACATTTATGTAGAGTCTGGTTTCAAGGCCCTTCTAGACGGTGTTCCCAGACATTCCAACTGGGAAAAGCAGTAGAGCACAGGGTTAAGCATGACACACTGCAGCTCCATCATCTCGTAGCTGTGTGACTGTGGTCTGCTTACCTAGCCCTTCTGTGCCTTGGTTTCCTTGTGGAAAGATAAAGGCTAACAACAGCATTTACCTCATAGGGGTATTGTGCACATTAATTGAGGGAGTATGTCTAAAACACCTTGCACAGTGCCAGGGAGATAGCAAATCTTTGGTAAATGTTAACAGTGATCTTAACATAATAAAAGCCACTGGATTGGGAATTTATTAATTTTGGCAAGCTATTAAGCTCCCACTCCACTATGTATATAGCCACATCCTTAAATCTTTTTATAGTTAATAGAGGGAAAAATGAGAATTTTTTGAAACAGGTGGTGACAGCAAATCTTCAAAATCACAGATCTAGTTGAGAAAAATGCCCCAAGGCTGTGAGTATGAGAAATGAGTGTTTTCCAATTTGGTGTCACTAAGAGGAGCCAGATTCAGTCCCCAAACTAGATTTTCCAATAGTTTCCATTGCCTAAGTAACTTTCTGCAGTCACCACGTAGGAGAGCTGTTTCTCTCCCAGACAGTCCTTCCCCTTTACTGTGCTGTGGTGCCATCCTTTCTCCACAGAAGTCATCTTTAATGTCTGTGATCAGTCAACCATCAGAGGCAAAAGTTTTGTGTAAGGAGTGACCTTCGGATGCATTCACGTATAGGGAGAAACTGGTGATCATTAGCCTTTAAAATAGTTGCATTTCCAAAGTTAATAGCTATTTATTTTAAACTTGTAATACAGTGCTTTACTTATAAACAAAACACGACAACAAAATGTTACAGTGTCCCTCACAAAAGCAAACTAATTGCCCAAACATCATTTCCCACAAACTCCATGTTTTTCTCCTTTGCTTGTTTTCCCTCCCCTTACACTTCTGTTGCAGAGTGAGTGAATTGTAAATTACTGTCTGGTATAGAGAGAAAATAGTCTGCAGCTGGAAGGCATTGAGAAAACATTGGTGGCCAGGCGGTGGCTCACGCCTGTAATATTAGCACTCTGGGAGGCCAAGGCAGGTGTATCGTTTGAGTTCAGGAGTTAGAGACCAGCCTGAGCAAGAGCAAGACCCCGTCTCTATTAAAAATAGAAAGAAATTGGCTGGAAAACTAAAAATATATAGAAAAAATTAGCTGGGCATGGTGGCGCATGCCTACAGTCCCAGCTACTCGGGAGGCTGAGGCAGGAGGATCTCTTGAGCCCAGGAGTTTGAGGTTGCTGTGAACTAGGCTGATGCCGCAGCACTCTCGGCCGGGCAACAGAGTGAGACTCGGTCTAAAAAAAAAAAAAAAAAAAAGAAAGAAAACATTGGGCATGTGTCTTTTTTCTAACCACAAATGCAGGGATTATTGACTTCAAACAAAATCTCAATAAATGGAAAGAAAATAGGACATATTCCAGGGTGAGGGGACAGCAAATGCAAAGGTGGAAGGGGGTGAATGTGCACCGTTATGTTTAGGGACCAGCACATACACGGCGAGAAGGAAGCGTGTGTTCTCTGTAGGGAACTGCCACTGAGCTGCCATGGGGCACAAGTTGGGGAGTGCCTGTAATTCTATCTCGTTAGGCATTTTAGTCTAACGCAGCTTAATACAACAATCAGGCTTTTTAAATAGTACACTCCAATTCTATTTTCAAGTTGATCCTGACATATACTTTCTACCCTCCTGCCCTACCCTGGAGAGCTATTAATTTCGCTTTCTTTGGTTGTGGAAAAAGGAACGTCTCTTTTGTCTGAGCCTCTCGGTTCCAGGCAAGGTTTGCCTTTTCTCAAGGCTCCACTCAATTTAGCAATTCTTATGAATTTTGGTCACATAATTTTCCATATAGGCAAGGCTTTTTGTATTTTTAAGATTCACGGTTATTGCAGCACTTAGAGCCTGGTACATAGTACCAGTCTAGATATAACTCAGTAAATTTAAGCACCTATGACACACTGTGGAGGGTCCAACGATGATTAAGTTATTCTTCCTACCTTTAAAGAGCTTATACAAACAAGTGGGAGACATGTAACCAAACCCCAAATCAAGGCAAAATGAAACTAGTGCAATTATTGAGGAATACATTATTAATGGGGGCTCACAAGCAGTAATTAATTTCATCTAGGGGATTGAGGAAAGGCTTCATCAGACATTGTCCTCAAAGACAATTTCTATTAGGAATGCAGAGGTTATTTTTGGCTAAATGATTATGAATTTGAAATCTTTTGGATCCCAGAAACAGAGACCCATCTCATAATAACTTAAGCAAATCAATGTACAATTGGGAAAGCTGGAGATGGCACTTGCCTCAGTTCTCCAGAACTCTTGGCTCATCTCATGCGTGTAGGCTTTCTTCTTTTCCACGGCAGGTGTACATTTTTTATGTCACAAGAACAGATGGAGTTTGGCCACAAGAGGCTCCATGCTCCTATCACATCGGGTGCCACTGGATTGTTTAACAGTCACAGAAGGCTATCTGAATTTCAGGGCCAGTAAATAAAATCCCATGGGAGGGGTCATGTCTAGTTTGGGTCATGTGCCTATCTCCCAGTTAATCGCTGTGGCTCAGGGGGTGGGAAATAAGCTCTTACCTGAGTCATGTACTCATCTGCCAGCCATGGTATTGACAGTGCCATGACTGAGCTGTTAGTGTTAATAGGGACTTACACAAGGCAAAAATAATTTTAGCCAGGAGTGGGAAAGGCTTTAAGATTTATGGAATTGGCTAGGAGAGGACCCAAAAGGAGGGGGAAATAGGATGTTGGGTCAACAAAAACAGGCAGCTGCTACAGCAACTAAAATGCAAGCAATTTTAGACAAATGGCACGTAGTTGCTGTAGAAAAAAATATAGTTTGATTGCTAAAGACAGGCAATCTTCGGTGGAAGATCGAGCAGGAGAGTCAGGCTGGGCTAGGTTGTGGGGAGTCTTGAATGATAGGGCTTCAGTATAGGGAATGTTGTCGTTAGACCTATGGGACTCTACCCCCCCTTTCTCAGAAACATTGCCTCTGGCTAACTTCTCTAAAATGTCTAAGCTGCCGGACTCTCATGACCATGTACCAATCTTTTTTCTTCCCCACACCTTTTAACTCTCCTGACAGTCCACACACTTTCTCACCTTAATTCTACATGCACTCCCTATATCCCGGCCATTTATTTCTCAACCTAAGATCGATACTACCTCAGGGAATTACTTTTGTCCAGCACTGAAATTCCTGGACTCTTAAAACAACATCTAAAACTACTTATTAGTCACTTTGGCACCAAGGGTGGAGGAATGGGAAGGTGAGGGGAAACACAGTAGCAGTTGGTCCCAGTCTGCGTGGGTTCCTGAGGTCAGCCTAAAAACCTGAGAGTTCTGTCATCTTTTGAATCCTGGACTGAGAAGTTGTCAATAGACCATCATTTATAAGATCAGAATGTGTCAATCTTTTCTTGTATGTGTACTTTATCCTCTGATGTGCCTGAGGGAGCTGTCGTCACCAACCTTTCTGGCAGAACAGGGTGTGGCAGCCATAGCTGATGAAGAGATAAATTTTACTCTTTCAATTTTCATAAACTTTTGGGGAGGGTTACCACAAACTATAGGATTGAAAGATTAGGATCCGAAGAATGCTTAGAACGGCCTGGTCTTTGAGGTTGTTCACTGTAGGCACAACTACTTGTTCCTGGTGAGCAAGATACTGAATAGATCAATTCAGCTAGAGAAATGTAGTGTAATCCTGGAGAAAACACATTGACCTCTCAGTTCTCTGAAATTATTAAATGTGCATCCACCAGTTCCAGTTGAGAACAATCAGGACTGGACAATGCTAGAATAAAAGTTTTGAGTTTTCTGTCATCCAAACTGATCACTGCTGAGATAAAACAGGGCTAAAGCATGCTTCTGTGAAACTAAAGATTCTGAGAAAACTAACTTGCCTTGGCTATTGAAAAAGAGAGGTAATAAAGAAAAGGAAAAAGGAAAAGGCTGCCTTCTAAAGGTTGTTACTGGAGTCATTGACAGCATTAGTACTGTTAGGGAGAGTGAACGTAAGAGGAGTTCACAGGCGCTGAAAGAAAGGAAACAGATTAAGGGTCTCAGGAGAGACACAGTGCTTGCTGCTTCTGAGAAATTTACCTATGAGCAAAAAGCAAAAAACTCTCCAGACTCTCACTGGCAGAGTTTAGGTTTATTATGACAGCCTCGGAACCGGAAAATGGGTTATACTTTTCAAGTATCACAGGGAACCAAATATTTTTAGAGGTCAAGCAGGGACGGTAGTGGGTGTAGTCAGGGGAAGGAATAAGTGATGCTTCTAGATGTTAGGTGTCTTCCAGCAGAAAGCATTAAAGGTGAAGTATTAACATGCTTGTTTTTCGTCTTACTCCAACACAAGACCAGATGTAATCTCCCTAAAGAACACTTCCCAACATATCCTGACAACTGCAGGGTGCGGAGGAAGCAAGTTGCACCCTGTTATGCATAAATGAAAAACCATAAGGTTACAGACAATGCTAAGCACGCACCCGCCCCTATTCAAACACAAAGGCATAGGAAAAGTTCATGCTAACAATCTGCCAAGGGACTGTTTTTAGGGAAAACACACATACACATGTGTGTGCGCACACACACACACAAAAACCAATAAGAACTCTTCTAGTCTCCAAAATGTACTTAAAATTTTAAATTTCTATGAGTTAACCTATGTTGAAACAGTTTTAGAAGTGACGTATTTGTCATGAATTGATAAAAGGCCAACGTATAAACACTACGGAAAGGAATGTTAAACATTATTTAACACTGTGCAAACTGTTTCCTTACTAAGTTTGCATTTGTCATCAGAATACAAAATAAAAATCTTTCCTGGATATTTTCTTAATTTTTTTTTTCCTTTGCATGATCATAGCTCACTGAACTCTTGAACTCCTGGGCTCAAGCGATCCTCCTGCCTCAGCCTCCCGAGTAGCTGGGACTATAGGCATGTGCCACCACACCTGGCTTTAATTTTCTTTTTGTTGTTTTGCATTTCTTTGTTTTTCCGTTTCCTGGGTATTTTGAATCTGAGACATGAAAGGAAGTCTGTCGGGGCCTGCTACGGCATTCTTTCATGAGGGTCTGGAGAACAAGGAACAACTGGGGAACTCAAGCCTATTGACATTTGTGAACAGCTTGCTGTGAGTAAAGCATCTGGTTTCACAAAAGGGGTGTGTGTGCAGGGGAGGTGGGGGGACAAAAACCAAGAGAGAAGTTTCTGCCCTTTAGGAGGAGTTCACTGTCTATTAGGGGAAACTGAGTTTGGTATAAGACATAGTCGGGATCAGCGGACTAGGTTCTAATTCTAACTATGGCATAGGTTGGCCACGTGATCGTATAGGGTGAAAATGGTCACTTCTAAAATGAAGGAATCACATGAGGGGGTGAAACTCTGTACAATGAAGGAATTAAATGTGATAGCATTTCTCTAAGTATATTCCAAATTAAAAAATGGTTAAATAAATTTGGAACCCCCGTGCAGCACCAGATATATTCACAATGCATTTAGTGTGGCAAAAGCTCCCAAAGCCCTGCTGTAGAGGAACCTTTTAAATTTGGAAATTCCCAAACTTGTTTTCTGACACAACACCTGTTAACATTTGCAGAACATGCTTTGGAAAAGAAAGATCTCTCCACACCTTCCAGCTTTAAAATTGTACTGTTTTTCCGTAGAGACTCCCCCACCTTCCTCCTTTGTCACTGTATTCAGCCTTTCCTTGAGTCTGCAGTCCTCACTTTACTTTTCATGACCTTTACTGCTATTTCAATGCCTTACAGGATACTAGTCTAGGGTTGGACTAGATGACCCCTAAAATCTGCACAAACCCTGAAATTTTAGAGTTCTTTGAAAATTATGACAAACATCTACTGATGTCTGAAACAGCTGTCACCATCTCAGCACTAACATTCACTAACGAGATCTTCGAGATGAGATTCATGTGTTTCGAATTCAGAGAACCATCAGATTTCTGGCAGAGGCTTCAAGTGCAGCGATGACAGCAGAATACAGATAAGAGAGAACACTTGAGAATAACCACAGAGCTCAACTCCCCAACACTCAGTTTAGTAAAATTCTAGTTTGTTTTTCCTGCACAATTGCTACATTCTCTTTTTTGCTCTGCCTTGACCTTTAACATCTCATGTTTCTTCTTTCGCCTCATTTCCATAACAACAAAAGATTATCCAAAACCAATTTTAACACATAAAGTTCTCTCAGTTGTCCAAATGCCTTACTCATTAGTAACTGAGAAGACAGAAATATCGATCGGTTGATCAAAATTACTTATCTTCTTCTACTACAGACCTTATAGTAAAATCTCTCGGCTGGGTTTGACTCACTGCAAGGGGCGCAGGTACTCTTTTGGAATGAATAGTGGCACCAGCTTTGATACTGCACTAACCACTTCTCCTTCTGTTTACTCTTTAGGCGATGCAAAGCTGAGATACGGTGTGTTAAATGCCTTATACATTAGGACGCTTCAGCTCCCAACAAGGAAAAGAAAAAGGGACTGAGGATGAATGTTTACACATCTCTGAGACCTTCAGTGTGAGTATTCAATATGAAGCATGTTCAGTGTGAGCATTTAACAAAGCTAATAGATGCTGTTTAATAGCAAGAAGTAAAACATCAGATTCCTAAGGCTTGCTTCACATAATAAAAAGTAGTTATTGGAAAACCCAGTATATTCTATAATTATGTTTTAAAATACAGTAACATTTACGATGAGCGAAATTACTGCTGAAAATGAACTAACAAAAGGCCTTAGCAAGGCTAAATTTAAAGTAAAAATAAAGCAAGATTTAATCCAAGAAATTCTCCTTTTCTAATTTTCAATAACTTGGGAACTTAACTGGATTAAAAGTGGATGATCCGATAAGTACTCAGGAGAATCATAATAGCATGTACACAAAATAGAGAATAAAATTTTAATGGTATCAAAAACAAAACTTTTGGCCAATTTCGTGCTTGCTGGAATAAAGTTGCAAAATGTTACTCAGTAACTGACTTAGCTTCTAAATCAAGCCAGAATTACACATACTCTGTATATTAATGAGTATATACAAGTACATCCCATGATAACATGCAGAGACATAGAAACAAGGATACTATAAAACCAAAATCACCATCTCTACTGATGAAATAATGAATTAAAAACAAAATGCCTGTCCAGTAGTCCAGAACATCTTATTTTGAAAAAGGGTTTTGAATATTGTTCTTTCCAAGAATTCAAATAAACTCAAAGTGGTTAAATTTGACTTCGTTTTCTCAATATTTGGAAATAAAAAAAAGGAAGCAGACAATTTCCTACAGCTACGGGAACGTATTTTTCCTTTTCCTCAATGATAGCAAATTAAAAAGTTTGACATGAATTTCACTCTTCTCAGGTAAAAAGGGCTCTTCACAATCCAGTGGTTAAGAATGAATCCCTTAAAGTTCTTACGTTATTTGAGCGTCACACCACCTACAGCAACATATGCTCAAGTACCTTTAATGATATAGTCATATAACTTGAGTTTAAATTTCCTGAGAACTAAATTAGACCTACAAAATAAACAGGCTATGAAAATGACCTGAGTTCATAGGAATCTCTAAATTCAAGAGATTGCTTCAGCTTTGCTGAGATTGCATCAACAGCCTTTTATAGCAAGAGTTTCTTAGTGAGTCAGGTACTTGGTCATGGAGTCTTGGGATTTTTTTAAACACTAAAAAGAAGTGCTTTATGTTGTGCAAATTCAATGAGAGGCCAAAATAGCCAACAGTACTAATGGTGCTCAGTAAAACCTACAAGTAAGCCACTGACCCCACTAGCTCACAAAGAAAGGAGTAGGTGAGATACACAACAGGCCAACTTTGTTCCCAGTTTCACAGTAATTACTGGGAAGCTAAGAAATTCCTTGCAGGATAAGCAAAGACAGCATCTTAAGTGGAGCCTAGTGGAAACCACTCAGAAGTGAGGGCTGGGGGTGGCAGAGCTGGCTACCGATCACCTCTATGTAACTCCTCCTTTGTATGTGCAAATCAAAGAATGCAGAAGTCAAGCAGGGTAACATACCGGTTTCACGGTCATTTTTCCAAATTATGAATTGCAACTTCTGTTATTATTGTTTGCAAAGTACTAGGAGGTCATACATGAATAAATTCACTGAACAGCATATAAAAGAGTAGTTTGGATTCAATCCAAGCTTTTCTGATTTGCTGCGTAATCTAATGCAAGGCACTTTAAATGCTTTGGTGCCTTGGTGTATTAACATGTAATATGAGAATAACATTAATTTACTTACCTCAAGGAGCTACTACATAGATTTAATGTACCCCTCCTATACTTTGAGCCCCTCAGATGAAAAGCACTGTGGAAACAATTCCAGCTGACGAAAACCCTTCCAGTGCTTCAGAATCCTGACTTATTGTGCCTTGTATCTCAATGGTTTTTAACGCACTTTAAAAATAAAATTTGTTAGTGGAATTCCATCCCTTCACATATGTTGTTTGGCACATAAATGTTTATACATTTAAAATAGTTGTCATACTCCCTATTCTAAAGACATTTAGGAATATTCTAATAAAGTTAATGAAATGTACCCATTATGGAGTACTCTGAGTCAAGTTTAGAACAACTTTAGCTTTCTCTGAGGTACATGTGACAATAAAAACTTCATTAAAAAAATTGAACTAGTGTTATTTGTGTGAAACCTCAAGTTTTTAATGAAAAAAAAATACTGCAAGTATGCCACAGTGTCTATATATTCATCTGAAGAGTACAAAGATGGAGTTCTGAGAAAAAAGGGTTTTAACAGTATATAAAATAAATGTGGTTCTTAAATTAAAAATGTAATGTTTCATACACTGAAATAAAGCAATTAGTCAGAGGCAATAAATTATAAATACAGCAGTTCAAATATTGTTTCTTCTTTAACATTAGTTTTTCTAAACAAGTTAAATTCAAAACATTTTAAATCTGTTCTATTCTTCTTTCAAAAGGATGTGGAAATGGAAGCTTTCATAGAAATCTAAAACAACGATACCACTTTGTGATCTTTACATAAATACACTGGACCTTGACCATTTTCAATTTATAACATATTTTGGTTAATACATTAGATTCAACTCATTAATATGCTTTTATATTTGGGAGAAATTAGATTGTGATTTATAGCCTTTACACGCAGTTCACCTAAAACTTCCTTACTTCCAGGCTTGCTTGATTCTCTGCAGGGGGCTGTCAGACTCATAATCAAAATGATGGAAACCGTAAATAATTTCTTTAGGACTGAAAACATGTTTTTTTTAAAAAAATAAAGTGCTTGTAAATTCAAAATATTTCTTGCCTTAAACAAAACTGAAACATACTTAACCCCGAAATCTCCGTAACTTGACACACGCATTTTAACAGGGAAAAAAATCAGTTTTGGGCCATTAATGTGCCTCATGAGTTCAGATTGGATCTAAATTGGGTTTTGCATCATTATTGTGCTCATGTTTGTACATGAAGGTTAAAAGAAAGAGGGCAACATCCAAGGATGACCAGTAGGCAGTGTGTGACGTGACAGCTGACCAATAGCGGCTCTCCACGAGGCCTTCTCTGAGTTCAAAATCAATCCTGTGATCCAACTCCACTAAAAAGAAAAGAAGTTAAAGAAATGAATATAGATTACAATAAGACATGTTCTATATAGACTCACTAGCATTGATAATAAAAATTTAGCTAGTAGAAATGATTCTCTAATTGTCTTTTTTTTTTTTTTAAAGTAACTTTCCACTATCTTAAGGGAAAAACACTCAAAAGAGCCTCAGAAGTTCAGGATTCTATTTGGTGGAATCCTTTCCTCTGTATGCTGAAATCAATATGGAACAATAAAGGAAGAAAACAAAAGTTCACTTGGTATCATAGAGTATTTTTGGAGTAAAACAAACTGGGCTCAAAACCTGGCATTATCACTTACTCTTTGTGTCTAATCTGTAAAATAGGGAAAACGTCCCTCTCAAAGAATTATGGGCCAGGCGTGCATGCAGTAATGCCTGCGGGAGTGCAGCAGATCACTCACTGGCTCCTAGACTGGGGAGGTGCCATGTATCAGCTGGTCCTGTGGGGGATATGTTAGAAGATAACCATCTTTTTACAGTCCTAGAATGTTTTCTTCCCCACTGGGTTGAATTCCTCAAAGGCAACTCCCACAAACCCTAATCTCCTTCCAAGTCAGCAGGGTCTAACATGTACCTGGGACATACAAGTGCTCATTAAAATGTTTGTTCAACAAAAGAAGGACCCACTGGGTGGCTGGGAAAGTTAAACTGGGAGGAACAGTGGTGATTCTTTGGAGGAAGGACTCTGCTTACAACAGTGCTGTTCTCAAACAATTTTGTGAATTCAATCAAGTCTTTTCTAAAATCCACAGAAAGTCTTGTAATACCTATTAGAGAAAAATCACCTCAACAAATCAAGGCTCTAAGAGAATTTCAATGGACTCATTTAAAAAATCCTTAATCACTTAAAGAATGACATTTTGATCTTCAGGAACTCCTTTAAAACCATCAATGAACTATACAGTATTTTGAAAGGTCTATCTTACAAACAAAACAAAGCCACCCAAATCACTACCACTCAGACACTTAAAGTCTGCTTTTTGTTTGCAGTATCAAAGGATGTTAACAGTAAAGTTGGCAAAAATTAAGGAGGTTAGAGAAAAACTTGGCTTTTGCTTTACACTGGGAATTGGTAATCACGCATAGGAAATCATAACACTCTAGGGAGAGATTTCATATAAATGCTTAGTTAATGCTTATTTTAAATAGATATTTTGTGACAATATCATTTGGTAATTTAAAAATGCTTATACAGTTGTTATTTTTCTATTCAATCATGCTTTTCTAACAATGAATGTTTATAAATCTGCACATTTTCAGAGAAGGTTTATACTTAAAAGGTATAAATACCAATTAGGATAAGAAATACTTACAAAATACACTGACACAGGCTTTTTAGTAAGTTTTTTGTAACTGCTTTTTTTTTTCCCATTTAAATTACAATAGGCTAATCCATAACAAATCAGAAATAGCTGAAATCCATGGGTGGACCTGTCAGGTAGTAATGTCCTGATCTTTCATCTTTTGTATTCCATGAGGCATCTGTGTTAGATCTATAGGTACATTACATTCTGGCACAACAGATGGGAAGATGAAAAAAGAGGAAACTGGAATTCTCAAGCACAATGAAGAGAGGTCAAGGTGAAGTTAATTACAAAGAAAAAAGAAGATGAAAAACAGAAGAGATACATGTTAATATTGGTGAAGACCACAAAGTTATAATTTTTAAGAATTTACTTTCAAATGCTACAGCATAATGTCTTCCTAGTCCAACAGTCTTCAGCTGAAATTGTTTTGAAGTCAAAGAAAGGGAGATTTTTTTCCCTGTTAAAACAGGTGTTATTTGGCTCCCCTTTGATTTTGTCCCTGAAATTATTAATATGCTATTACTATCTTATAATGCCATCTTTCAGTTAGTAGACACTCGAATGTTAAATTTAATTATTGTCTTACCATATTATGTGCCCTTGTTGTTATCGACTGCAGGGACTTTAATCAGTGCCACTAGCTAGATTGGCTCCCGTATCTTTTTCTATTTATCTTCAGGTTGTCTCCATCAAAATGGGAATTAGGTAGTCGGCTTGCACTAGTGTTTTAGTCTCTCATCCTCCTCAAAAGGTTTATCCCAGTGTGGCTGTTGGTGCAGTTGACCTCACATCTATGTTGATTATGTAGGCAGACGGACGGAACTAGGTGGGCCTACGTCCCATCTTTTCTATCCCTTTCAAGGAGACCACAGAACTTCCAAGGGAGTGAAGTTCTACATGGCAGCACTAACTATTCTGTATGTGCTGTGAGATCTGCTCTTGGCCAAAGTAGGCTCAAATCTACATGGAGTTGCCTTGGACCTACTCTCTCATTATTACCATATCAAGAACAGGTGGTATCACAGAGGTTGGTAGTTTTTTCCTAGTTTCTCCAGCTGAGTTAGGTCAAAGAAAAAGAAGAACATAAAATCATCACTTTTTCTTCCTTCTCTCTCTTAGAATGACTCAGTCCTAGAATTTCTCTATACACAAAGAAATCAGGTTCCTGAACAGTTGAAGAGAAGTAAAAATGAGAAAAGAAACTGTGGTTTTAAATATTAATAATCACCAGCTCTTTGCTTACACTGTTTAAAAACATGGATTATTTTCTTTCCGGGGAGTCACATACGGGCATATTTCCTTCCCAATACCCCAAAGTAGAATGTCTGCTATAATACATTTCATGTGGTTAAGTGTCTGACACTCAAGGAGCCTCCACAGTGTAAAGGTAAAGTGTCATCAGTACTGTGCTTTCATCAAAGAATTCTTTTGTGCACAAGGCTTGTCAACATGGATATAATATTAAAAAAATGTATGAATAGAAAGTAAGCATCTTTGAATTACAATGTGTACTAATTGGACAGATTTCTATTATTTAATGGAAATATCTCAACTTCCCTGGAGAGAAATTTTCAAAAATTTAATAAATCTTAAATGTTATCTTATTTGTATATAATAAATTGTGGTCATAATTGCATATTTGGCTCCAGGTGGACAAGAAAAATACTTAAAGTACTAGCAAAGATACTCTGTGCTTCCAAGTGACTGGTGAAAGATTCACTAAGAAAGACTATGTTTAAAGTTCTTGTTGGCAGGTTATGTCTTGCTGCCTCAGAACAACTGTACATTTCATGTGGGTGTTTGACATTCAAGGAATATTTACATTTTGTGAATTATCATAGTTTCAAATATATTTAAGAATATTCTCAAACCATCCTTTATTTTTAAAAAGTAACAACAAAAATTCTAAAATGAATTTTATAATCAGTTGTCATATTTGCCAAGAACATTTTCCCAACTAATTTATCCTGAAAGACATTCAAATACCTAACATTTGACAACAAACAGGCTATACGAGTAACTCTTGGATACCAAAAACTCCAAGAAATGAATGGCCAGATTTGTTGATTTGTTGGACCCTTTACAATCTGGTTTAACAAATTTTTCCAATCATATTCAGAACTTCTCCCTTCTAATCATCCTTGGTTCTTCTCAAGAAAACTATAGTTCTCTCCATACCCCACGCTTCCCACCTCTGTGGTTTTGCTCACGCTGTTTCTTCTCCCTGCAATGTCCAAATTCTGCATGTCCCACTTCAACAAAGTCCTTTACGATTTATCCAGGTGAAAGCAATTTCTCATTCCTTAGAACTGACAGAGTCCTTTACTGTACCTCTGTTAAGTGGCTAGTCACATTCTCCCATATATTATTATAATTATTTATGCAGTTATCTACCTTTCCTACTAGAATGAAAGCTGTCTAGAAAATACTTAATTTTCATACTAGCATCTTTTTTTTTTTTTGTTTTGAGACAGAGTCTCACTCTTTTGCCCGGGCTAGAGCGAGTGCCGTGGCATTAGCCTAGCTCACAGCAACCTCAAACTTCTGGGCTCAAGTGATTCTCCTGCCTCAGCCTCCCGAGTAGCTGGGACTACAGGCATGCGTCACCATGCCCGGCTAATTTTTCTATATATTTTTAGTTGTCCAATTAAATTTTTTCTATTTTTAGTAGAGACGGGGTCTCGCTCTTGCTCAGGCTGGTCTCGAACTCCTGAGCTCAAACAATCCACCTGCCTGGGCCTCCCAGAGAGCTAGGATTATAGGCGTGAGCCACCGCGCCCAGCCAAAGCTTGGCATCTTTGAATATACCATTTCACACACTTGACTGTGAACCAGGAAAGTATTTTACATAATTATAAGGCAAAACTAAATCTTAAAAACACAATCCATAAGAAATTAGGAAATAAAAGGAAGTAAATATGTAGCTAGTTAGTGGCCATTCCAAATAAATTTAAAACAGTAATTTGACAGTCACATCTCTATTAGGATATATCCTAAAAAATATAGTTTACTTATACTGTTTTCAGTAATCATATTGTTAATGAAGGTGTGCTATTTGTATTCTGAAAGTGTTATATGTACATTGTGGTATAATGCAAAAGAGTAATCACGTGACATTCTATCATCTCTAGGGTCAATGTGATCTAGGATTCCTGGTATGGGAAAAAGGAGATAAAGATGTAAGACTGAGATGTTAATTATAAACCTTTTAGTCTACATTTGAATAAAACTTATCGGAATAAACATATAAACAATGCAACAGCATATATTTATATTATATACTAATATAATTTAGATATAATATAAAAATACATATATCCCTACATATTAAATAGATGTAATATCACTTTAAGGAAAAAAATAAATATTTCCCGCCGGGCGCGGTGGCTCACGCCTGTAATCCTATCTAGCTCTCTGGGAGGCCCAGGTGGGCGGATTGTTTGAGCTCAGGAGTTCGAAACCAACCTGAGCAAGAGCGAGACCCTGTCACTACTAAAAATAGAAAGAAATTAATTGGACAACTAAAAATATATGGAAAAAATTAGCCGGGCATGGTGGCGCATGCCTGTAGTCCCAGCTACTCGGGAGGCTGAGGCAAGAGGATCACTTGAGCCCAGGAGCTTGAGGTTGCTGTGAGCTAGGATGACACCACGGCACTCTAGCCCAGGCAACACAGTAAGACTCTGTCTCAAAAAAAATAATAATAATAAAATAAAAATAAATATTTCCTAGCTCCGTCTACTGAAAAAGCCTAGAAACTGACCATCCCAGTGGCAAAGAACATTCCTAGCATCCAGATGTGGTCCCTGTATACCATTTCTCTCAAGAGAATGGAACTCCTTGGACCAATAGTTGGTTCCAGGGCTGAGGCAGAAGATGCCACGAGAAATTTGGAACCTAAATCCCAGGCAGCAAGAAAGCTGTTAATAACTACAAGGGTCATATCAAAAATACTCAGGAACCACTATTAAGCAGGCTGAGCCAGGAGGATTGCTTGAGGCCAGGAGTTCAAGACCAGCCTGAGAATGGAGTGAGACTGTGTTTATAAAAAAATTAAAAAATTAAAAAGTTAAAAAATTAAAAAATCAGCTGGTGGGGGGGGTGGTCCCAGCTACTCGTGAGGCTGAGGTGGGAGAACTGCTTGAGCCCAGTGGTTTGAGCCAAGCCTAAGCAATATTGTAAGACCTTGTCTCAAAAAACAAACAAACAAAAAAATCCTCAAACAAACAAAACACCACAGGAACCAAACAGAATAGGCTTTCACTAGTCAAAGATGGGACAAACCAATCATCAATAATAACTACAATTGATTAAAACACATCATATATATTAAATCCATAAATTAATTGTGGTAATTTTTAAAAAATCCTAATGGTCACCACTGGAGGATGCTAAAACCAACTCATTATTTGAAACATAGTAAATAAAGGGAAAGAATCAAGCATTTATGCTGCCATTCCTGTGCTAACTGAAAGATGAGGGTAAATTTCTCTTTATAAAAGTATTCTAGTTAATAAATAAAGAAAGAATGATAGAATATTACCATTATGTCCCCTTAATTAGTAAAGGTAGGCATTGATCATGAAGGGCTGCTACCATCACAAAAAAAGAGACAGCCAGTTATCAGGGCCTTCTGATGGGAGAATATAATACCACCTATGAATATTCTTGCACCCCACCCCTAACAAACACCAAAATCAAACAAATCAACTACAGTCAACCCATTAGATCCAACTATGAGTTTATGCAAAATATAGAAAACACAAAACATATGTTAAACTATACCACAAAGATGCAATTGGCAAAAACATACTATGAAAAATCTTATGGAATAATCCAAATTCTTCAACAAATATACTGCAAGAAATAAAAGGAAAGAGAATGAACCTACAAATTAAAATAAACTCAGCGAGCGCAGTGGCTCATGCCTATAATCCTAGCACTTTGGGAGGCCAAGGAAGGAGGATTGCTTGAGGCCAGAGTTGGAGACCAGCCTGAGCAAGAGTGAGACCCCATCTCTACAAAAAAATAGAAAAATTAGCCGGGCGTGGTGACACACGCCTGTAGTCCCGGCTACTCAGGAGGCTGAGGCAGGAAAATAGCTTGAGTCCAGGAGTTTGAGGTTGCAGTAAGCTGCAATGATGCCACTGCACTCTAGCTGGGGCAACAATGTGACTCTATCTCAAAAAAAAAAAAAAAAAAAAAAATCTTAAAAGACATATCAATCAAATACAACCTCTGAACCACACATGTGTGAGCACCCACACATTTAGAAAACAACTGGAAATTTGTACACTGACTAGATTATTGATTATATTAATAATCACTATTATTTTTTGTTGCTGAATAGTGCTATTGTAGTTATGTTTTTAAGAGCTTTTATCTTTTATAAATATATACTGAGATATTTTTAGATGAAATAATATGAAGTGATGCTGGTCAAAATTTTTCAGAAAATGAAAAAAAGAAAAAGAAAAAAAAAAGAAATAATATGAAGTCAGGTATTTGTTTCAAAATAATATGGAATGAGAGACCTGATAGGAATGATGTCATGGGTTGATAACTATTGAAGTTGGGTGATAGGTACATGGAGTTCATCATATTATTCTACTTGTACATGTTTTTGAAATTTTGCACAATAAAAACGTTTTTTGTTAAAATAAAGGAGAATGTAAAGTACTAAACACTGAGTAAGACTTGGAGATAAAGAATCTTAAATTCTCAGAGTTTAAGTGAATTAGCAAAATCATACAACTAGTAAGAGGCATTACTGGGATTATAAAGTTTTCTTAATCTTAAAATAAGAACAATGTTCTCTACACATTACATTTTAGAAATTACAATGTCAAACAACGTTGAGCTGCTTAAAATATTTACTGAACCAATTTGTTGTTACTTCTGATAAGTCTAAATTATTCTACGAAAAAGCATCTAGAATTTCTTTGTTCAATTGTTGTAATGTAACAGGTACTGTTATGAGCTTTTTACATGTATTAATTCCCTTTATCCTCAGAGCAACAATAGGAGACAAACACTGTTTTTATTATTACTCTCCCATTTCACAGATGAAGCAATCTGAGGCACAGAGAAATTAAGTCTAAGGCAAGATTTAAACCTTGGCACTATTTCCAGAATTCTTAAATACTATGTTATACTGCCTCATTTACTGTAAGAAGCTCAGAATTTCTTATTATTAAAATTTTAACTGAGGCCCGGCGCAGTGGCTCACGCCTGTAATCCTAGCTCTCTGGGAGGCCGAGGTGGGCGGATCATTCTGAGCTCAGGAGTTCGAGACCAGCCTGAGCAAGAGTGAGACACCACCTCTACCAAAAAATAGAAATTAATTGAACAGCTAAAAAATATATATAGAAGAAATTAGCCGGGCATGGTGGCACATGCCTGTAGTCCCAGCTACTCGGGAGGCTGAGACAGTAGGATTGCTTGAGACCAGGAGTTTGAGGTTGCTGTGAGCTAGGATGACGCCCCGGCACTAACCCCAGGCAATCGAGTGAGACAATTTCAAAAAAAAAAAAAAAAAAAAAAAAAAAAAAAACTGCCTCATATTACGCTAAACATGTAAATAGGAATAAAAAGTAGAAATGGGAAATGGGATTCTAATAAGTACTTTTATCTAAAAAGTTGATAGTCAAGGTTCAGATAATAATGTGTTATCTTGTGGCTTATTTAGAAAATGTGCATGGAGACAGAATGCATTTTCAGCTAATATCAATAGGTCTACAAGTAGTAGGTCTTGAGTAAATGATGGAACTTGGGATTAAAAAAAAAAAGGGAGAGTAGAACTGTGACATAAAAATCAGGGAACATGAAATGCCATACCCAAGAAACATTCCAGAGTCAGAAAACTGGGAAAAGTAAGATTAGCAAAACCAATAGCCAAAGTAAAGCTCAGGTAGACGTTGAGGTTGAAGTAACTTTGAGTAGAATCAATGCAGATAAATCCTTTACAAAGGAATATTCTGGGGGTGAGGGGAGTTGAGGGGAAATGCTGAGTGATGGCTAAATGGGTACAGGGTTTCTTTTTGGGGCAATGAAAATGTCCTAAAATTGACTGTGGTAATGATGCAACTCTGTGAATCCACTAAAAACCACTGAATTGTAAATTTAAGCCTATGAATTGTATGATGTGTGAATTATATCTCAATATAGCTGTTGTCAAAAAAAATTAAAAAACCGAAAGTTGAGGTTTTTAAAAAAGGCAGGCAGGAAATTGTTTTCTTTCAAAATACACTCTCATGCTTACTGCATTAACCTCACTCTTGAGTGTAACCAGAAGAATATTAAGCAGATCCGGAAACCAGACCCACACTCTGAACAGAAGTGATTTAAAAACAGCTAAATTTTATAAAAGAAGCAGTCATTTTTTAAGCCTGAAACTGAAAGGCAAGTAAAAATATGAATTAAATTCTACTTGAAATAAAAAGAGAAATTTATTGATGCTGGTTTGATCACCAGGGAAGACTTATAACAAAGGAAAACAAAAAGAAAGTTGTACTTTTGAAGGGGCTATGTTATCTTATTTGCATGGTTTATACTATATAACAACCATATTAGAAAATCCGTGAGCTATCTATATCTATATATCTCTAAAGTGACCAAGCTTTGGGAACTACCTGCACAGTTTGTTCACCATTTCATTCTGCATTGTATGTAATCTGTCAGTATTTAATTTGTCACTTAGTCATTCAAAACAAACACAAATTGCATGCCCCCAGAGCTTGTTACGGATTAACTCTAACTTGGCCCAAAGGTCAACACTTACAAAGGAGGTTTGGGAAGGAATAAACTGCAAATTTTACAAATACACACACACACACACACACACATAAAAACATTGTATTTTTCCTTATGGTATATATAGGTTTCAAGCACTGAAGCTTTGCTTTAAAGTCTCTCTCAATAATATGAGCCAAAGTTGAAATCTATGATAAATACTTTTTTATAATTTTGGCATTGTAAGTACACCGTGCAAATTTTTTCACAGAATTGTAAGACTAGAAATATACTTTAAAGAAAGTGTAGCAATGTGTAAGTTTAAATAGTCCTAAAGAAGAATACAGTTTTGAATAATGAGAATTGCTGAAGATTTTATGTTCTGCAACATGAAAAGTTGTTAACATTTTACTTTTCCAATATATCGTAATATTTTATGTATTATTAGGGTATGTTTTTGATGTGCATTCTTTCTTTTTCTTTTATGTGTTTTTTCTCTCCAAATATTTACCCAGAGTAGTATAAAATATGATTATCTATTCCCTCTACCATTTCCTGTAAATACAAATCCTTTTTAAAAAGAAAACTAAATATATTATCAAGTATCTACTTTTGCAAAGCCCAGCAGTTTTAGTGAACAGCAAATGTTCATTAGTATGCACTGATATGAAGATGATCTTACTGACAATTCCCAGAGTGTTCCCTCTTTCATAAACAGATTGTTGATGGCTGGTGCATAATCCATCTGAGCATTGCAATAAAAATAAAATATCACAAAATGTGCACAGGGCTTTGTAGAAAGGAGTGCCAAAAGTTTCGATCAATAGGAAGAGAATATTCACACATGTGAACACACAACTATATTCATTATTTAGATTTGACTGATGCTATATTTTCCAAAAAAAATTGATTTCTGATGTGTTTTTTATTGAATAGATGTACATTAAAATAGGTTTTAATCAGTTTTCTTAATTGAGGCTCTTTATTCAATCAACGAAAAAATACTATAACCTATACCAAAGTGATAGCATGGTTTTGAGAGAGTTTAGCTATATTACCAATGCCAAAGCATCCAAACGAAATGTAAGGAAATTCTGTTAATCATGCATATGTTTTACTATTTGAGGCCAACCATCTAAATGTTCTAAATCTGTGGACGTTTTGGCATCACATAAAATAATTAGAAATAATCCTTGGTAATTTGGGGTAATTAATTCATTTATGTGTTCATTCATTCGACAGATATTTATTTTGCACCTATTATAGGCAGTGAGCTGTGTTAGGTGCTGTAAAGGAGCCATAGGTGTCCAAGGATCAGAATCTGTGTTCAAAAACTTACAATTAGAAGTGGTAGAATGTGAGCACAAAAAATAATGAGGTCTATGCTTTAAGAGGCTAAAAATTGCCATAAGCATGAGTAAATAACATAGCCTTCCAAATTAAATGATTAAGGTAGTGTTTAATCTGAAATTTGAAAGAGAGGATGATAGTTTTATCATCAGTGACTGGGAATACCGTAGAAAATATGCAAACAAAGAAATTTATGCAAGAAAATACCATGAGCATGCATGAATGGCTGTAATCCAGAAAAACAGTGATAGGTAAAACTGGAAAAGTAGGTTTGCTTTATATTAGACAGAGATTTGAATATATTGAAATGAATAATTTGTATTTTATTTTTAAGTGATAAGACACCATTCAATGCCATGTAGTACACAGAAAAAAGTTTTTTTAAAATCAAGTCCTTCCATAAGTAATTTCCCTTCCATCTTTAGTTTTTGTATCTGGAAAATAGCAGGGATGCATGGTATCACCTCTAAGGTCCCTTCAAGGTCAAAAATCTAATGAAAACAAGATTTCGTTTGGTCAACAAGAAAAGTCCAGCCAAGGATAGGGAGCATGAGAAAAACAATCATCAAAATACTCTAGGAGTTGTATCTGTTATTGATGTGCAAGATGCATTGAATTTTGAAGACTGTAAACACAGGGAGACCAGTTAGAGAATTTTTACGACTGTCTTCACAGAGCCTGGTCTGGGATTACCACATTGGACATGGAAAGGGGTAGACAACAAAGGACCTTTGTTGGTCAGAAGAGTGGGCATGATGTCAGTGTAATTTTAATTTTATCTCCAATCAATCACAGCCAGGCCATTTAAATTTTTATAATAGAGTTTCTATATAAGCAGAGCAAGACACATAATTCCTATATGCCACATGGGAATGTCTAGGGAGTCTTATTGGTTTGTGTGTATATGTGTGTGAGTGTGTGTGTGTGTGTGTGTGTGTGTGTATGTGTATGTGTAAATGCTATGATTAAAAGTACTTTAAGAACAAAATATTACCCGTTATCTCTTCCCATATTTTTCTGTCATTCACATTCACTAATGGGCATTTCCATAACAACTCAATTTACTCTCTTATCCTCATGCAAAATACATATTAGACTGCCTCAGAACATTGACTTTTCAGTATTTACCTGAGTCTATTTTTAAGCAGAGATAAACATAACACAGCCATAATCGCTCAATGAACAAAGGGATATTGTGTTTATTTTTTATATAAAAATATGTTTAATACTCTCCCATTTCCAATGGGAGCCCCTTCTGATGTTTCAGAAGCCAAATACTTGAAAAAGAAGAAAGAAAAAAAAAGACCCATATTAATAAGAAAAAAACACAATATAGTATAAAATGCACTGATTTTGGAAATTACCATATCGGAGTTTGAAACTTTAGGTGCTGAGTATCTCTGTGCTGAAATTCATTTTACTTGTCTGCAAAAATTAGAATAATGATTTCTTAAAAATATGTTCTGCATGTCAAATTAGACAATGAATGAAAGGTCTATTTTAACAGCTCACACGTAGCATATATAGTAGTTATCAATATTATCAAAACCACTAATAAATTAATTATAGATTTTCAGGTGGCCTTTGTAGGTGGATGGATACGAGTGGAATGAAAGCAAAGGCATGGTAAAGAAGTATATAGGAGCAATGAAGGGACAAAGGGCAATCGATCTTCTCATCTCATTTCCAGAAATTGGAAAAATAATTGCAAATAGGAGTCAAGGCAGCAATAGGAACTATTCCTCAAGACTAGCAGTGTACTTAGTGGTTGATTTACTAATGCTTATAGATTAATGTGCTGTAAGTTAAGTTTTTGCTTACTATTTATAATTAGGTACTTTCTGTGGATACTGGACATATTAAATATATATGGTCTTAATGCTTTTTCCCATAATGTAAATTATTAATAATATGATAGTATAAATTAATGAACACATTCTCCTTATATATACTTGTACAAGCCAAATATGACAGAGGTAAACAATTGGAAAAAAAATACTTCTGGCATTGAATGAAGGGATCTGAAAGAGAGAAAAAATAAAACATGAAGAAGAGTCAGTTGTTTCTAATCAGATCAAATTATCAGTGTTTGTAGCGAAGTTAATTTACAGTCACCAAAGAACTAGACATGATAAAGGACACATATTAACAAATCAGAAATATCCAGTTCCTTTAAAAAAGACATTTAAATATGATAAGATAAAAATGTATATTGGTTCATGACCAGCCTGAGAAAGAGCAAGACCCCGTCTCTACCAAAAATAGAAAGAAATTAATTGGACACCTAAAAATATATAGAAAAAATTAGCCGGGCATGGTGGCACATGCCTGTAGTCCCAGCTACTTGGGAGGCTGAGGCAGAAGGATCAGTTGAGCCCAGGAGCCTGAGGTTGCTGTGAGCTAGGCTGACGCCACGGCACTCACTCTAGCCAGGGCAACAAAGTGAGACTCTGTCTCAAAAAAATAAAAATAAGCAAATTTATTTCAGTATGTGGAAAAGGTAATGATAGAGACAGGCACAGAATATTATGGGAAAAGGACCAAAAAAGGGCAGACACCTCCCAAGGAAGTCAAGTAAGTCTTAAAGAAGATGATTCTTGTGCTTACTATTAAATGAAAAGTAATCACCACACAAATGATTTATTGGAAGGACATGTTCAAAGACCCAAAAGTTATCAATAAGATTTTTTTTCAGAGAGCAGGAAACTCTAAGAACTTTATCATTAGTTTAGCCTAATTAATAAGGCAACAGTGAAAGGTAATCCTGGAGAAGTAAGGAGATTTGACATCACAAAAGACTTTCCTGGGTATACTAAGAAGTTGCACTATAGACAAGATCGTTAAAGGGTTTTAAACACGAGAATTGAAACTTGTGAGTTTGCATGGAGAGATGTCAGTTGCTTGTGTAAGAAGGGTGTTGATAGAAAGACACTTTGGATGTAGAGCCAACAAGTCTTATCAGGCCTGGATCACTACAAACTAAATAGGCTGTTCACTTCTTCCTCTTGCTACAACCCTTGTTATTATGCAAATCAATATAACACTGAAGTGATCCTTTTATAATATAAAGCAGACTTTGTTTCACACCCTGGACTCAATCTTCCAATTACTCACCATTAGAAAGCAAAATTTTCACAAAATTTACTTTTTACTTAGAAAAGCAAAATTCTATATGTTTTGACTCCCAACTTCCACCATACTTCCAATGACTCTTCCTATCACTCACTGTTCTAGCCACTGGCCACTTCCGATCTTCTTCCAACATGCTAAGCACGGCCTTTAGCACTTGTTCTTCCCTCTGTCTAGAATGTTCTTCCAGAAATTTCCAGAGCTTACACTCTTACTTTATTTGGTGTCACTTTTTGACTTGCCTTTTATGTTAGGATACAACCATCAACTTCTATTCTCTTATATCCTTTATTTTCTTACTCTCTCTCTAGAAGGTAAATTTCATTAGAGCAGGGACATTATTCCATCACTTTATCTCCAGCGTCTATAACAATGTCTAGAAAATAATGTATGCCTCCCAAAAATATTTGTTTTATGAATAAAGAGAAGGATCAAACCTGAGGATGGCGAAAGGAATAATAAAATCAAGGATAGTGGCTATTATTTGGCTGAAATAACTGGATATTGGTGGTGCCATTTACTGAAATGGGATATCATGCAAGGAGTGATAGCATAGGAGAGTCAGAGAGGTAATTAATTTGGTGTTTGATATACTGAGTTTGAACCTCAAGAGGCAAATCCAGTTGGAATTCTTTTTCAGTGGTTGAATATATGAGTCTGAGGCTTGGAGAGAGACGGAGCTGAAGATAAAGATTTCATACTCATTGTCATAGAGTTGGTTGATTAATACACCTTTAGTAGGAGAGAAGAAAAATAAATTATCAAATAAATATGTAATATCATGTCAAGTATTAACAATTTGTTAATTTTTCTTTTTAAGGAAATGATGTAAGGGAATGAAAATTGAAAAAGGAATACTAATACAAAAAGAAAGTCAGGGAAGACTCCCTTAAGGAAGTGACACCCAAATAAAGTAAGGAGTGAGCTCTAGAAACTTCTAGAGGAAGAGCAGTCAGGCAGAGAGAACAGAAAGTGCTAAAGCTTGTGTATGGCTTGTTGAAGGAAGATGAGAGATAGCCATGGGAATAAGGATGAGATCACTCGGTACAGTATATAAAATTCAAGAAATGTAGGTTGACTTACAGAACTTCAGGAAGGTCCAACACATCAGGACTAGGCAGAGAAAGAGGATCAGCATGCAGATTTTATAAAACTTCAGTCTCAGCTGGCAGAAAATAAAGAGTAGGTAAATAGATTTACCAAGGCACATACCTAGTGGGTTACTTAGCTAGAAAAATAAATATGTAGATTATTGATAGATAGATAATAGGTACGATACAGCTATATAAAGATATAGGTATGATACAGCTATATAAATATACAGATACAGATATAGATAGATATGGGGGAAGGAAGAAAGGAAGAAAAGGAGAAAGGAAAGAAAGAAGGAATGAATCAATTAAAAATACAGAGAAATAAGTTTGTAGATATATAGATAGATGCTCTTTTTGTGGTTTTTCTTTAAACTTCTAAGAATCAAATGATACCTTCTCAGATTTTCTTTCTCAATATAGTTAGTAACTCCTATATATTTGTAGCTCAGTTTAATACTTAATGCTATATCTGATTTTCTTCCTATGAATATTACATTGATTCTATTTCATTTCACTTAAAATGGTGACATTATAAATAATGGGACAAAGCAGCACCAACTACCTAGCGTAACTCCTATTTAAAATTCCCTTAGATGGAAAATTCAAAAAATAAAACATGATAAATATGCTTGAATTTAGTATAGGCCATGTCTGAGATAAGATAAATATGTAAATTCAAATACGTATTCATAGAACACACCAGTAATAAAATTCTAAACCCATAGAACCATTGGCTATAATCCCAATGGATATTAGAGGAGAATAGCTCTACTTCTTTTTTTTTTTCTTTTGGAACGAACATTTCAAAGGGAAGTACGTAGTACCAAATAAATTATTTTCTTAAGTTTACCAATGTGTCTAAGAGTTAAAGCAGGAACATTCCTCAACTAAACAGAGAAAGTAAGGAATAAAATCAGATAAGTTTTAAGCTTTGACTGTAGCATATTACAAAATTGCAGTCAGTGACCAGCCTAGTACTGAGACTGCGCCAGCCTCGCTGTGTCTTCATTAAAGCAGTCTCTCCCCAGATGAGCACCTATTCCCATGAGATTCCCTTAAAAATAAAAAGTGTTCATGGCAAAATAAGTTTGAGAAAACTGCAGACTATTTTTTTCCCTTACAGATTTACCTTTACTTAGTAAAGACTCAGAGAAGTCATATGGTAAAAAAAACCTTTCAAACTTATGTCGATGTCTCCCAGTTATTTAAAAGATCATCTTTCTTTATTATTTTATGCATCATTAATTACACTGAAGTTAGCAATTAACATCAGAATTAACTACTAATCTGCAGAATATATTCTAAGGACAGGTTTCGAGAAAGGAAAATTTTAATCTTGCCTGAATCTTGGAAGAGAAGGATAAGTTTCAAAGCAACTATACAACCTCATCATGTGGATCAATCTTGACAATTTTTGAAAATTCTCCTTTTGTACATTTATTATTTCCAATCTCTTAAGTGTTTAATATTACTACCAGTAATAATAATAACACTGCTGTGAAAATGCAGCACCTTATGTTAAAGAAAGAGAAAAAGGTTTCTTTCAGACTGTATTGATCCTAAGTTGAAAAATGCGATCTTTAATTATAGTTTCCACAGTAAAACATGCCTGTTGGCAATTTTAATTGGCAATTTAATGACTAGGGAATTGGAAGAACTTAGTTCTATTTCCACCCCCACAACTTACATGCAATGATATATTAGATCTAATTCTCTAGCTAAGTTTATAGCTGTAATACCATGCCAAGAAAATATTTCTCATCAGTGAAGTGAAAGTGATAATAATTATTCTTTCCAGTGAGTACTGAAGGTTGATAAGAACATGAAGAAGCAAAAAACTAAAATTGTTGTAATCAATATAGTGTTTTGTAATAGCTAATCATATCTGTTTGTATGTCTTTTTTTTTTAATGCTGTTTCTGATGGACTCCTAGTGATAGAGTAGAGCTAAGTGTCTGTGTTTATTTGACATTTAGGTCCGTCCGCATTCTCGAAGAACTATCTAGAGGAATCCTTCCAAGACTTGAGTCTCTCGCTGTCTCATATTCATCAACTAAAAGTTTCATTTTCCTTGAGGAAGATTTTCTGCCAAAAAAAATCAATTTCTCCATTTCTTTTGGACACAACATAAATTACACAATTTCCCTAAACCTGGATTTGAATGATTCACAGTAGCATTTTTCCACAGTGCAGAAACTAGAGTCAATAAAAGAGGAATGAGAAATAGATGAATATTTATGACACATTCACTGAATTCAAATACGAGCAGTCCCCGGGTTACAGGCAACCCAACTTACCGCATTCTGTATTTACGAAGGGGCTCCCAAGACTCCCCGTAAGAATAATTTATAATTAAATTAATAATTCAGGAACTGGTTTCTTCTGTGCCTGTAAACAAACCCGCATGGAGTAAGCATCTTTGTGCTAGTGGCTAGTACCATTATTTATTTCGTGCTTACACACAGCATCACTTTTCGTCTTAACTTTTTTATTCGATTTTTTGAGTCTGTTTTTACCCTTATGACCAGGCCTCCAAAGCGAAAGTCCACTGCAAGTCCAGGTGAGCCTGGAGCGAAGAGAAAGATGATGATAATAGAAACCAAAATAGAAATAACTTTTTGGAGAAATGCCAGATGCCATCATCCATTGGGAAAGCATTAGGCTTGAGTCGCTTGACTATTAGAACAATTATAAAGGATAAAGTGCGAATAATGGAACATGTGAAAGGCAGTGCTCTAATGAAAGCATCAATTATTACTGAGCAACATAGTGGATTAATTATTGAAATGGAAAAGTTATTATTGATTTTGTTAGAAAATCAAAATAAACGTAACTTTCCTATTAGTCTAGCATTGTTGCCACATTAGGTGAGTGTTAATCTTAATATTCTTTTTGAAATTTCTCCTGTTTCCTATCTAAAATTTTTGTATGAGTTTGTTTTTATGTTCTGTTTGTTTGAATTAAAAGAAAGAACACAATAGTTTCTGCAACTTGTTATTACAATACAAGGTTATTGTTATTATTACAGTATTACACTATTAGTATTATGACATATGAACCATTATAGTATTGTATTATTGTTACTACTGTATATGTGCTGTTCATCAGGGATTCAAGTTACATACAAATCTGACCTAAAGACTTTCTCAAGACTGTATCTTATCCATAACCCAAGAATTGCCTGTACTGGGGAATTCATGGGCACAGAAACATCTTATTCCTCCTTCTAAGCTTTCTCTGGTCCTCCCCAAAATCCACCATCTTTAATTTTTACCATAAGGCCTTGTGGGTTGCAATGGTAAGAAATCTAGAGCCTTGAAAATGATATCTCAGTAATTTTCATATTTCCCTTGTGACTAAGTTGTCATTATGAGCAACCAATCTTGAGAGTACATAAGATAATAAAAATTCTATTAAGTTAGTGCTGCAGAATTTCAGAAACCTTTCTTTCCAGTTTGAACATTATTGCCATGTTTATAAAATGCTGTCACTGTGGCATTCCTTCACCTTGTGCTACAGAACATTTTCTCAACTCTTTCTCCCACCTTCGTCATACAGCTCTCAGCGGTGCTGTGGTTCTGTCCCTTCTTACCCCAGTTAATCATCTCTTAGATACCATATCTGGTTCCCAGATTGCTGCAATGACTTTCTCTGCTTACACTTGAACCGATGCTGATCTAGGTTACCTTCGTATGGTACAGTCACAAAGTGGTCATGGCTGTGCTTTCAGTTCCTTACTGAACAAGAGTATAAATTTAACAACAAAATGATAACTAATGAGGGCCTGCTGTGAGCCAAACACTGTGATAAGAACATAGCATGCATTATAGGATAGAGATCTTTTACTTGATTTATTCTTGTATGTTTCTAACATTAGGCTCTAGAGATAGGGCCAAATACACGTTAAACATCATTTAGTGATCAAATTTTTCTCTTTTGTCTTTTAGCTATTTTCATGACCTCCCTCATTTCAAGACTTTGAATGACAGCCATTTAATTAATTTATAGATTCCAAGATACTCTAGTCATTATCTTTCTATCTTTCCTTCAAATTCTAGATCCACATACTCAACTGACAACTAGTATCTCCAACTGAATGGCTAATAGGCATTTGAAACATGGTATGTCCAAAACTGAACCTCTGATCTTTACCCCAATGTCTATGGCTCCTGCAACTTTACATATCTTACTAAAGGACAACACCCTGCCATTTTCCAGGCCAAGAAACTGGAGTCCTCCTGGATTCTACGTTTATTCAATTAACTAATCCTCTTTGCTCTATTTGCTAATTGATTAGTTTTATTTTAAGGTCTCTGGGGATTAGTCTCTGCTGTTAGCACCATGGAGAAAAGCAGAGTATTTCTTTACTTAACTTCATAGCAAATTCATTAGATCCTTTTCAGAGGGTTTTGAAAGATGTGCTATTTTACAGTAAAACATTTATTGGTTTATTTAATGGTATCTTATTTTACCAAATATAACTTTTCCCATTTTTAGTTTCCTTTTATGAGCAATTTCCCACATAGTAAAATTTTTCCAAGGTCAAATTTTGAACTACATGTAATTTTAAGAATAGCTATTGTATTTTTCCCTCATTTTGATTGCGTTTAAGTTTTCACAGGTTCATTATAATTGTTTTTATATTTGACAATAAGGATATTTCATCAGTTATATTGTTTTCAGTTTTAGTCATTGTTTCTTTTTTATCAGATTATTTTGAGTATTGATATTTTCTATAATCCAAACAAGTATGTTAAATAACTCTCATAATGCATTTTCCTGATTCAGTTACACTCCAAATATAAAAACTAGATGTAATGATTTTCTTTCACCATTTATTTCATCAATTGCTGATATTTTGACATGTAGTAACTACTACATGAATACTATAAATAACACACTGCATTTTACTAATAAATGTACTTCTTAAATAGAACACATGGGAGCAAACAATTCCTTTTTAGCTTCTTTTATAAAAATGAAAATAATAAATTCAATCATGGGAGAGAAAGTAAGTGAAGTAGAAAGTTCTTTATTATAATAAACACAAAAAATTATAGAATTACAGAAAATGGAACAGAAGCCAATAGATCATATTAACAAAACTTTTTTAAGGTATGTTCTCTTAATTTTGAAATTCAATAATCATAAATTATTTAGAAGTATTAGCATATATTATCTTTCTCGTGTTTTTGGTGAAAACAATGTAAATGTTGAATCATAACTTTTATTTTCAAAATAGTATAGTCTGTGAGAATGCAGTAACTAAAAATATATGAAACAATATGGATGACTCTCACACACAAAGTTTTGAGAAAAAAATAAACACAATAGAGTACCTATATCAGGATTTAATTTTTCTAAAGTTTTGTAACAAGCAAAGCCAATATTTGGTGATAGAATTGAAAATGGTAGTTACTACTGGTGGAGGATAGTCAATGAAAAAGAGCATAAGGAAGCCTTTTGGGGTGCTGGACATGGTCTACATTTTGATTTGACAAATGTACGTTGACAAATGAGCAAACACATAAAAATTCACCAAACTTTACACTTACAATTAGTGCACTTTACATTCTGTATTATATGTAAGTTTTACCTCTATCTAATAAGTAAAAAAAAAAAAATCAGGACACTATTTAAAAAAGTCTTTTGCTCATATCCCTGCACTTCCAGGCAAAATTTTATTTAAGCCTAAGCTTTTGATTTTATTTCAAAATTAAAGGGTTTCTCATATTCATGTCTGTGTTTAAACAATCTCTAAAGACTCACGTGGAAGATGAAAACTTGCTGACACTGTGTGACTAAACCAGATCAGGAGGTAAAAATTTTTTTAGAATTTTTATTCTATGTTCTATAATTCAATATAAATGGCATGCTTTTATAATGCTAAAAATAAGAGCTTGTCATCAAGAAGAAACTTCATGTTTAAAGGAGTCTGGAGTTAGAAAAGAGTCAATCCAAGATATGAATATAATCAAATGCTATATGGTTCTTTAAAACGCATATCAGAACAAATTTTAAGAGAAAGAACAGAGATAAATGACACAGAGAATAGAAATGTCACCAAATAGGTAAAGAAGTGTGAAATGATAAACCGAGACACTTTACAATAAGAAAGAGTTTATTTGAGCAGATAGCGATTCATGAATCAGGCAGCTCCAGACTATAAGGGACTCAGGAGCCCCACCAAATGGGCACGAGGAGAAGACTTTTGTAGGGTGAATGTGGAAGCAAGGCAAAGAAAGTAACTCA
>CAUYSK010062762.1:0-80750 GCA_963575035.1 Avahi laniger
TTCTTCACTATCAATTAAAAATCAGTAATTGATTATATTTTGTGGGTGAAATCTTGGGTTATCAGAGTCATTATTAGAACCATATAATAATGGTATATCTGGGTGGCAAATGTGGCTTTTAATTTCATCCCATAGGCCAGGCGTGGTGGCTCAACACTTACATGTAAAGTATATTTATTTATCTAATTTTTGAGTGAGTCATTGGATTATTGTACTTACTGAGATGAGTTTTATTATATTTGGACAGTTTTAGTCAGATTATGAAGTTTTTTTTCCTAGACTAGTTGTCTCTGAAAGGAATCTAGAAAACCATTTTGAAAGGAAATCTAGATAAAAGCTAGAGAGAAAAATTTAGCTAGAGCCTATAGCAAAACTGAACCATTTCCCTGTAAAGATAAGGTAGACTAAGACCCATTCAGACAATCTATGTTCCTTAGTTACACACTCCACATGCACACCCCCGACATAAACACATAAGCAAAATTCAGCAAAGTAAATGCTTTGCAAGTTTCTGAAGCAATTTGTAATAGTAAGAATCACTGTTTTGACATTATAATCCAGAACTTAAGGATGGTTCATAGTCTTGGGAAACCTCAGTCTGTTCCATGTTAGAGCCATGCTAACTTGAAGGATGCAAGATTAAAGGAAGATAGTAGCATGTGAAAATTGCAAAGCTGGGGGAAACAACCCAGGTGCCCATCAATACATTAGTGGATTAATAAAATGTGCTGTATGTATGATATGGAATACTACTCAGTGACAAAAAACAATGGTGATCTAGCACCTCTTATATTATCCTGGATAGAGCTAGAGCCCATTCTACTAAGAGAGGTATCACAAGAATGGAAAAACAAGCACTGCATATACTCACCATCAAATTGGTATTAAGTGATCAACATTTTTGTACACATACAGTAACATTCATCGGGTGTTGGGCAGGTGGGAAGGGAGTGGAAGGGATGGGTTTATTCATACCTAATGGGTGTGATGGGCACCATCTGGGGTCTGGACATGCTTGAAGCTCTGACTTGGGCAAGGCAAAGGCAATATATGTAACCTAAACATTTGTACCATCATGATATGCTGAAATAAAAAAAAGGAAGATAGTAACAGAAACTTCTTTCTTTTCTCAGTTATCCTATATGGAAACCAGTTAACACTGTTTTCTCAAATTAATCTGATTCTTAACTGATGAATTCTTGTTAAACCATCCTTTTATTAAATTCTTAGGTATGTGGTTAAGAAGTTTTTGATAAGTTCCTAGGCTAATATCTGATGCCTAATATTAATGCTTTGTATATATAATCACCTTAAATTTTTACAAAAATTTTATAAAATGATTCATATTTAATTGATCAGAAAACCAAGACATTGTACATAATGACATTTTTTATTTACTTTCTTCTTTTCCCCATGTACAGTCTTTCCATTCAGAAGATGTATACAATCATCCCTTTTAATCTTTTTTCCTTTCTAAATCCTAGTCATCATTCAAGGTGCAGAGTTCAAGCCTCTACAGTCTTGCAAAATCATGTTATGATACATTAATCCTTCCCTTCTTGAACTACCATAGACCTATAACCTGTACCAAACTGTTTAGCATTGAATGAAAAAATTACTTTACACATATTAGCCTACTTTCTCCAACAACATAACAAACATTTTACTTAGTTATACCTCATTTAGGTCATTTCATTATTGTCTCCAAATCACCTTGCATTTGTTGGAGTGATTATATGAATTTTAAGAATATATATTTTGAATGGTTTTAGCTACCAAGTAGAGAATGGCCCACAATTCAAACTCTTTGTTACAATACCTATCTTTATATATTTTTGTTTTCAATTTTTTTGTTTTCAATGAGATATTTGGTCTCCCACCTGCTTTTGAGGAATTAATTTCAGGGCCACATCATTTTTCTTCTTGATATGTAGAAGGGAGTATAATGGTTGAGTTTTGTTCATATAGCCAAGGGAAACTATTTGTGTGTGATGTGAAAAAAAGACACTTTTCTCACACTGTTAAATAGAGTTGACAGTTAATAATTATGGTGTTGGATTTGGGAGGTCTTGTGGTTGCAGAAAATATTTCATAAGCTTTTCTTCCAGTTATAATTTGTTATTGTTTTTCAAAGGTATGAATTAATTATTTAGGATGATAGATATTCCTATATTTATAAATTCTCAATCATAGTTTTGGCAGCATTTGGATAGTTTATCTAAAGGTAAGTAAAGAGCCGAATGAGAAAACTGCTAAGGAACATTTTTCACTTATAAAAACTAACAATGACAGACTCAGCTCAAGGAAGTCCCTTTAGATTCAATAGAAAAGCTACTAGGTACACTTGGCCTAGTATCTGAAAATTTGGATTCAAATGTGGTAACATCCTTGGATTATGTGCAATTCCATTTGTGTTTTAGACTCATAATCACATTTCTGTTATTGGAACACAGCCATTTCAAGGCTCTTAACAATTTCTTCTACATTAACCATCTTGTTGCTGGTAAGGCAACAATGCTTTGGTTAAATAAAAGGACAATTCTTAGTACAATTTATTTTAGATATTTACAAGACAGGAACTGTATTTAAATTGCATATAGTCTCTAGCACTTAGTTTATTGTGATTTTTATAATAGAATTACAGGGACCATATATCCAACAATGGAAGGGATTCCGTCTGAATATTGCTAACATATTGTCAACTGACCTCTATTTAGATATGTCTAGATTTAACCTCTTTTTTTCTTTAAGAAATTTATTACATAGCCAACCTTTTAAAATATAAATGAAAATTGTTACATTATAGTTCCCTTATTCATAGGAGCAAGCATTCCAATTAACATTTGCTAAAAATGCAAAATCCTAGACCATTGTTCTGTTGTAATTATTTACTCTTTGTTTGATCAATTAATTATTCAGTATTTATGATGTGGGACGTATCATGATAAATATTGTAAGATATTAAACAAAAGTAGAATTAATAGGATCCCTGTTCTTTAATTTTTAATGATATGGTGTAAAAAAAGCTTGTACTCGTTTATAACCAAACACTGCTATCTGTAATATAACAAAGACTGCAATAACAGAGGAAAGAATCATGCATAAAACGATGCAGTGTATCAGACCCAAGTAATTATTACTATTCGAATGTGTTCACAGGTTGCTTCTCTCTTGCCCCTGTTAAATGATGGTTGACTTGCTACGTTCTCAATGTCCCAAAATAAACCCATCCATCACTACTCTACAATTCCCAGAAATGAAACATGAAAGATTCTATTTCTGTCATGCTACTGGCATTGACTGAATAGAATTTTACCTTCACTTTTTCTACTTTCCTGTAACAAAAATATGCACACCCAAACTATTCACATTAACCATAATTATCTATAATTTAGGAAAGGGAAGTTGACTATTCCCTAATATGTTCCAGGTATTGTGTTAGGCAATTTACCTGTGTTATTTCATTTAATTGTCAAAACATCCCTGTGAGGTACATTTATTACAAATGACAAAAAATGGATCAGAGAAGAAGCAAATTGCTCAGTTAATAATTTTTTTTTCACAGTAAGGAGTAGAATCACCAGTATGTGCGTAATTTTATTTCCTTATCATATAAGCACAGTAGATAATACATAATAGATCCTTATATTTAACAAGAAGTTTTAAAATATTCATTCAATCAGGAATTCATACTAATAGTGAAATAGGCAGAATGTGGTAGAAAGTTGCAGGAGATAAGATATGGCAGGTTGAAGATAGATGCACTTTTTTCATGTCTCTCTGATTGAGAGGTGCAGTCTTTGTCACCTCTCCTTGAATGTGAGTGATAGCATAGAGCAAAACTTAACCCTCACCAGTTTCTTGACTCAAGCCTTAAGAATCTGCTAGATTGTACTTTTTGTCCCTTGAAATATTCTCTTTAGAAGAAGCTGGACACAACATCAGAAGTCTGACTTTCCTTTATACTGTGAGGAAATCCAAAATAGCCACATGACGATGTTATTAAAAATGAAAGAAGAAAGCAATGCTGGTTACCTGCCAGTTTTTCTGACATCCAAGTCTAGAGATTAGCCAAAAATGTGAAGAAGGCATCCTGGACATTCCAGACCCAGAAGATGCCACATAGAAAAGAAGTGAGGTCCAAGATACATGGCTCTCAGCCATTCCAGTACAATCGAACTATCCCAGTGGAAGCCCAGACACCATGGCACAGAGACAAGCCATCTTCACTGCACCCTGCCCAAATCCTTTACCCTCAGAATTGTGAGCCTAGTAAAAATGGGTGGTTTTTTTGTTTGTTTGTTTTAAATCTAAGTAACTTTTACATGTTTTGTTACACAAAAATAGCCAAAACATAATGTTTTAAGGGATAGGCTGGGACAAAATTGATTGTGCCTCCTCACCCTCACCTTGCGGAAAATGAGAAACCAACACAGAGATATTGTCAATGTAAAATGGGAAACGTGGAGGAGAAAAACTATTCTATTCTCTTTCTTTTACACTTGAGAAAGGAAGGAGAAGGCAGAATGTTAAGAAAGTAAGGTGTGGATTTTTTAACTTGTAACTGGCTATTATCCAAATTTGTTTCACTTGTGTTAGATTATGAGTATTAACTTCTTGGATGAGAATTTCTACAGAAAAATAGATAAATCACTCCAGAAGCATCCATCTAGAACAGCTAATTATTATCTAGCCTTTTCTCAAACAGTTCCTTCTTTAGTACCATGCTCGTGCCTATTTGACCCATAGCAGATGTACTTCCTGGTGCCCTTGTCTCTAGTATCTTAGGGGGAAAGAGTCAGTTGTAGGTGCCAAACAAAGCATGAGAATGCAAAATTTCTTCACGAGCTTAAGGGCACCATGGCATAGGTGATTTGGAGTCAAGTAGGCTTGGGTTCAAATCCCGATGGTGTGACCTTTGGGCAAATTTCTCATCTCAGCCTTATTGGCAGAGAAAGGATAACCGTAGTCACCAAGATATTGTTAAGCTTAAATAATATGGCCTATCCTTTCAGACTAAATAAAGGAGCATCCTAAGTGGGCTCTGTCTGCATAAGTGAGGAACTCAATGAAGACTCTAAAATGTCTGGTGTTGAGTCACTGGGCTGTGAGAATTGATAATGTTATGCAGATTGGCCTGAAGAACTGCAGAGCCGTTTTCTGAGGTGACAGGCAGCAGTTTTGATTAGTGAGCAGAAACTCAGCGTAGACATGTGGCTCTTCCACATCCATTTAAATGTCAGTGTGTGCAGCAGCATATTAGTAAGAGAGATGTTTCCTCTGCTTCCCTTTTATAAATAAGATTGAATGTGTATAATTTCACTTAGTCTAAGTAATATGATCTTCTCCCACATCTTTTCTGCTTTGAGTTTTCTTTTTCTTTTTTCTTTCCTTGAAATGTATTCTTACTAAAATAATTTGAATGAATTGGTGATCTTAAAACTTATTTCTGTAAATTATAAAGGAGATTGATGACTTCTGTTTCAGTTAGATCTGTTTGGCTGCAAGGGACTGATACTCAGTCAGATTATTTTAAATAATGGAAAATTACTCCAATGATCACTAAGGGAAGCAGAGATTTAAGAAATGTGAGAGAGACTCATAGTGAGAAGGTCATATGGATACTAAAACTAGACCAAAAGCTGAGACCTTACAACCAGGTCTCTTCTTTTCTTTTCTTCTGCCATTGACTTAGTAGTTACTCTCATGCTGCTTCTCTTCCCCTAGTGTAATCACTTTCCCTACTACTCTTGACTGCCTCACCTTCAACTTGGTATCTACATAGAAAGTCTACTGCCATTATCTATTTCCTTATAACCTCATATTATTTATATCTTCTATTCTACATCTTGTCTTTCTCCAAGAAGCTTTTCAACTTGAGCTGACAGTGCCAACTCTTTCACTCTTACTTTTTGAAGAGTATTAATATGATTTACTTGTATTGCTATTGTAGAGGTCAACCTTCAAGGCCAAAGTAGAGGACATGGTAGAGCCCAGGAAATAGCTGTGCTTCTCTCATGAGCTGTAGCTTACAGAAGGGGTTTGAGTCAATTTCTCTTGAAAGAATCTATTATAATAGTCACCATAATTGGCATATTTAACACAGTTTGAGAATTTTAGGGATATTTTTATCTACTTATTAGGTAGGATTATAATTAACTTCTTATTTGTTATGATTCTTCTAGCCACCACATATACCAAGAAAGTTTTCCTTATCCTCTCATTCCAGGGCTAGATTTTTTCCTCGGTGCTATTACAGCACTTATTCAGTGGCCCTGTGATTGCCCTGGTGCTTCCTCCTTTGGCCTATAACTTAATTGAGAACAGAGATTATATTATTGTTATCATTAAATCCTCAAAGTAAATGTTCGCCACATGGAAAGTATTGTGTACATTTTTCCTTTTTTACCTTAAATGAGTAAAGAAGACAAAACATGCTTAATTTGTCCACATTCATAAAGTAACCATTTAGGAGATACAATCAATCTACTATGGAATTTTATGTTTTAAAATCTCACTAATTATCTGCTCCATAAGATAAGAAACAATATTAAGCATTATCAATAGGGCACATGTCCTGTAAGATCTGTCCTAAGTGACTTTAATATTAATGACTAATAACTAATGATTATCTAAAGGTAATTGATACACTTTTATAATTTTAGAACATTTATTCTATTATTTTAAAATGTAGAACTTTTTATTATTGACTGGTTCTGTCATTTCTCCTAACCAACTATTTGACAGAAAAAAAGTATCTTCAAGTTAGCATATTTTTCCCAGTTTAAAAATGGTCTAGTGACATTTTAGGCCAATTTTATTTTTACCAATAAAAAAAAAAGTTGTCTTTTTCACCGAGCAAGTTTTATTGCCATGAAAGAGTAACTGGGGATGTCAAAAATAAGAAAATATGTCAGACATTTTGTACTCTTTCTGTCAATGGGTCATTCATTTATTCAGTCATTCACAAAGTTATCTCATTCTTTTAGAAGGAGTAGAGTCCTAATTTACATTTTTAATATATTTAAATGAACTAATTACTCAAAGAACAGCCAGAGAATATAAAACTCAGCCTGATGTAATAGCAAGTGTGGAGGCAAAATATGACAGCTCTTCTTTCTTTAAAACTGTCTAGGTTTCTTGATATGAATACCCAAGATGGACTGGAACTATTTGTGAAAAACAGAAGTTTCGCCTGCTGCCAAAGGCAGATATTTGTTGCTCTGCTATACTCGGTACTGCCATTTGTGGGAACTCTGCTATGGCTGAAATCTTCAACCTGATTAGAATATTCATGAAAGGGAACTCTTCTATTCAAAGTGAAAAAAATAAAGAAATAAGATCTGCCAGAAAACATAAATAACACTTTTATTTCTGTCTAAATTTTTAAGAATAATATATCTCCTTGTTGAAACTGTTGGAAAAATAATCTTACTGACATAACACTAAGTGCTCTTGTCATGCTGATAATCATGTCATAACAACAGAGAGCCTGTTTTCCTCAAAGGGGAGTGACTTGAATTCTATTTCCTCCACAGAGGCTTAGCCAGGCTCTGACATCACTGAGCTGGGATTCCAGGGGCAGGAAGAGGTATCTAGTACATAGAGGAGTTCCAGAGTTTGGCCATTTTCTTGTATTCACACTTTTTTCTCTAATATCTCTATATCATACTGGTCATAATTAATTGCATCAAGATGCCCTTCAAAAATATTGAAAAGGCACCTATTCAAAGAATGTTCTCAGAAGGAGAGGCTGATTACTCTGTTCCTCTCTTAGCTTGATTGTGCTTTTCCCACTAAATTTCTAGTGGGGTCTATGACTAGGAGCTTTTATTAAAATTCAATATTCTGCAATCTGTTTCTAAGGCATGATCAGGACATGTTCAGAATGAATGTTTTTTTCTCTTTAAAATCGATGTAATCTTAATCTTTGCTCTGAGGTCAGTAATACATTGAGCTATATTTCTAATAGATACAGAACTTCAGGAAGATATTACTTGAAAAAAATCAAGTTTTCTAAAAATGATAGTAAATATAAAATAAAAAGGTTAATGTTAAAAATAATGATAATTGTTTTTTGTTCTTACTATGTGTTGGCAGATACTGTTCTTTGTGCTTTATAAGAAACAACTCCTTTTTAGGTAGAGAAACTAAGGCATAGAGTGGCTATATAACTTGCCTAATTAGGGCTGACATGAAAGTCAGTCAAATGATATACTTGACTTCAGTGTAAAAATATCCGTCCTACTCAAAGTGATCTATAAATTCAGTACAATCCTTATCAGTGTTCCAATGACATTTTGTTTAAGAAATAGAAAAAAAAAATACTAAAATTCCTCTAGAGCCAGAAAACGACATGCATGGTTCAAACAATATTGAGCAAAAAGAACAAAGTTGGAGGCATCACACTATCTACTCTCAAAATATACTACAAATTTATAATAATCAAAACAGCATGATACTGGTACAAAAACAGACATATGGACTGATAGAACAAAATAGAGAACCCAGAAATAAATCCATAAATCTGCAGTCAACTGATCTTTGACAAAGGTGCAAAGAACCCACATGGGGAGCAAATACTCTCTTCAATAAATGATATTCAATAAACTGGATTTCCACATGCAAAAGAATGAAAGTGGACCCTTATCTCACCCCATATAAAATATCAACTTAAAATCAATTAAAAACTTAAATGTAAGACCTGAAACTATAAAACTACTAAAAGAAACAAAGGGAAAAAGCTCTATGACATTGCTCTTGGCAAGGATTTTTTAATATGACCACAGAAGCAAAAACAACAATAGCAAAAATAGACAAATGGGATTGCATCAAACTAAAAATCTTTTGCACAGTAAAGGAAGCAATCAACTGAGTAAAGAGACAACCTATGAAACAGGAGAAAATAATTGCAAACCATACATCTGATAAAGGGTTAATATCTAAAATATATAAGGATCTCTTACAACTCAATAGCAAGAAAAAAAAAATGGGCGAAGGACCTGAATAGACATTTGTCAAATGAAGACAAAGAATGTCCAGCAGGTATATCAAAAAATACTACACATCACTAATCATCAGGAAAATGCCAATTAAAACCATGTGAAATCACCTGTTCGAATAGCTTTTACCCAGATACAAAATATAGGTGCTGGCAAAGATGTAGAGAATAGAGAATTCTTGCACACTGTTGGTGAGAATGTAAATTAATAGAGCCATTATGGCAAATAGGATGGAGGTTTCTCAAAAATTAAAATAGAACTACAATATAATCCAGCAATTCTACTTCTGGCTATACATCCAAAGAAAATGATGTTAGATATTTGCACTCCCATGTTCATTGAGGCATTACTCAGAGTAACCAAGATATGGAATCCAAATAAGCATATACTAACGGATGAATGGATAAAGTAAATGTGGTATATATATATACAACAGAATACTGTTCAGCCTTAAAATAGAAGGGGATCCTGATATTTGAGACAATGTGAATGAACCTGGAGGATATTCTGCTGAATGAAATAAGCTAGGCACTGAAGGAAAAATACTGTATGATCTCACTTATATATGGAATGTGAAAAAGTTGAACTCATAGAAATAGAGAGTAGAATGGGGTTATCAGTGAATGAAGGTGAGGAGAGATATTGATCAAAGTATACAAAGCTTCAGTTAGGATGATTACATTCTGCAGATCTATTTCACAGCATGGTGACTATAGTTAATAATAGTGTAGTATACAGATGAAAACTGCAAATAGAGTACATTTTAAATGTACTAATCACACAGAATGATAATTTTTTAAGGTGAGGGTTATGTTACTGAGCTTGATTTAATCATTCCATAATGTATGTATATAGCAAAAAATCATTTTGTACCCCATAAATATATACACAAAATAAAAATAATTTTAAAATAAATGAAATTAAAAAATAATGTATGCCAAAAAACTCAATATTCAAGCCACATAATACTTAATGAAATGTTTTTAAAAGTCAAAATCAAACAAATCCATGATAAGTAACATATCAAAATTTTTAATATAGGCAGGTTGCTGCTGTACATTTGTTTAATGGTCCAGTGTTATTATGTAACTGGAACAGTGGTTTACAATCTATTCTGTCTTCTCAGGGATGAGCAGCTGTCATGACTCCTTGTCAGGCACATTTACAAAGGTTCACAATGACTAGAAAACAGATTTGGCAACTTGGAGATGTGTGTATGTATATATATTAATATATGTATATAATATGTAGGTATATTTTATAGGTATATATTATATATAGGTATATACAGGCATATTTCCTTTTATTGCATTTTGCTTTATTATGCTTCACAGATATTGCTTATTTTAAAAATTGAAGGTTTGTAGCAACCGTGAGCAAATCTATTGGCTCCAGTTTTCCACCAGCATGTGTTTTCTTCATGTCTCTGTGTCACATTTTGGTAATTCTCACAATATTTACAACTTTTTCATCATTATTATATCTGTTACTGTGATCTGTAATCAGTGATCTCTGATGTTACTATCATAATTGTTTTGGGATGACACAAACCACATCCATATGAGATGGTGAACGTATTCAATAAATGTTGTGTATGCTCCGACTGCTCCACTCACTGGCCATTCTCCCATCTCTCTCCCTTTCCTGAGGCCTCTCTGTTCCCTGAGACACAACAATATTGAAATTAAGTCAATTAATAAGCCCACAATGGCCTCTAAGTGTTCAAGTGAAAGGAATTTGTTGGACGTCTCCCGCTTTAAATCAAAAGCCAGAAATGATTCAGTTCTGTGAGGAAGGCATGTCAAAAGCTGAAATGTGCCAAAAGCTAGGCTTTTGGCCAAACAGTTAGCCAAGTTTTGAATTTGAAGAAAAAGTTCTTGAAGGAAATTAAAAAAAGTACTTCTCTAGCGAACACACCAATGATAAGAAAGCAAAACAGCCTTATTGCTGATATGAAGAAAGGTCTAGTGGTCTAAATGAAAGATCAAATCAGGCATGATTTTCCTTTAAGCCAAAACCTAAGACAGAGAAAGGTCTTAACTGTCTTCAATTCTATGACGGGCCAGAGAAGTGAGAAAGTGGCAGAAGAAAAATTTGAAGCTAGCTAGGTTGGTTTACGAGGTTTAAATAAATAAGCCATCTACATAACATAAAAGTTCAAGGGGAAGCAGAAAGTGCTGATGTAGAAGCTGAAACGAATTATACAGAAGATCTAGCTAAGATAACAGATGAAAGTGGCTACATCAAACAACAGATTGTCAATGTAGACCAAAAATATTTCTATTAGAAAATGTCATCTAGGACTTTCATAACTAGAGAGGAGAAGTCAGCATCTGGCTTCAAAATTTCAAAGTACAGGCTGATTCTCTTGTTAAAGGCTAATGCAGCTGGTGACTATAGGCTGAAACCACTGCTCATTTACCATTTGAAAGCCTAGGTTTATTAAGAATTATACTAAATGTGCTCTGCCTGTCCTTTATAAATGGAATAACAAAGATGAACGGCAGCACATGTGTTCACAGCATGGTTTACTGAATATTTCAAGCCCACTGTTGAGACCTACTGCTCGGAAAAAAAGATTCTTTTCAAAATATTACTGTTCATTGGCAATGCACCTGGTTGCTCAAAAGCTCTGATAGAAATGTACGAGGAGATTAATGTTGTTTTCGTGCCCTGTAACACAACATCCATGTTGTAGCCCATGGATCAAGAGTAATATTAACTTTGAAACCTTATCATCTAAGAAATACATTTCATAAGGCTATAGCTGATACAAATAGTGATTGCTCTGATGGATCTGGGCAAAGTAAATTGAAAACCTTCTGAAAAGAACTGATTGTTCTAGATGTCATTCAGAACATTTGTGATTCATGGGCAAAGGTCAAAATATCAACATTAAAAGAAATTTGGAAGAAATTGACACTGACCCTCATGGATAACTTTGAGAGGTTCAAGACTTCAGTGGAGGAAGTCACTCCAGATGTGGAGGAAATAGCAAAAGAACTAGATTTAGAAGTGGAATGTGAAGATGTGACTAAATTGCTACAATTTCATAAAGCTTGAATGGATGAGGAATTGATTCTTACGGAAGAGCAAAGAAAATGGTTTCTGGAGGTGAAATCTACCTCTGTGATATTGTGAACATTGTTGAAATGACAAGAAAGGATTTATAATGGTACAAAAATGTAGCTGATAAAGCAAAAACAGGGTTGGAGAGAATTGTCTCCAATTTTGTAAAAATTTCTATTGCGGGTAAAATGCTATTAAACAGCATTGCATGCTACAGAGACATCTTTCATGAAAGGTAGAGTCAATCAATGTGGCAAACTTCATTGTCATCTTATTTTAAGAAATTGCCATAGCCACCCTAACCATCAGCAATTGCTGCTCTGATCAGTCAGAAATTATCAACATCCAGGCAAGACCCTTCACCAGCAAAGAAATTACAACTCTCTGAAGGCTCAGCTAGAATTTTTTAGTTCTAAAGTATTTTTTTCATTAAGGTATATACATCGTTTTTAAGACATAATAGTATCACGCATTTAATAGACTGTAGTACAGTGTAAATGTGACTTTTATATGCCCTGTAAACCCAAAAAAATTAGTGACTCACTTTATTGTGATATTCACTGTACTGTAGTGGTATGGATCCCAAGCTGCCATATATTTTAAGTATGTTTGTGTATATATGCATAGGGGGATTTTATATATATATATATATAGAGAGAGAGAGAGAGAGAGGGACAGAGAGACAGAGAGAAAAGAGAAAGTGAGAGAAATATATTTTATACACAACACATATATAGGGAGATATATAAAGAAAGAGATATGTATTATATGCATATAAAATATGTCTCCCTATATACCTGTATCTCAGTATTTCTTTCACTGTCTCTCTCCACCTCTATATATAGATAGATATACGTTCCATATATATCTCTCTATATATACCCATATTACATATCTCTATATATTTTCTTCCATATAAATAGATACTATATTTTCATAGCTATCTCTCTCCAAATATATCTATATTTCTCTCCATACATACATATATACACACATATATATCTCCATATAAATATATACATAGCCACTATATGCACAAGCTCATGTACATAGTTATATATGTGACATGTATGTGTGTGTATGTAGAGACCTATGCCATATAATAATGTTTCAGTCAATAAGAAACTGCATATAGTATGATGGTCCCATAAGATTATGATGGAGTTGAAAATTCCTATTGCCTACTGACATTGTAGTTGTCATATGTTATAGCCCAATACTTTACTCACATTTTCATGATGATGCTAGTGTAAACAAAACTACCGCACTGCAAGTTGTATTAAAGTATAACACCTACAATTATGTATAAGATATAATACTTTCTAATGGCAATAAATATATTACTAGTTTATGTTACTAGTTACTATACTATATTTTTATAATTATTTTATGGTATACTGCTTCTATTTACCAAAAAAAAAAAAGCTAACTGTAAAACAGCCTCAGGCAGGTCTTTCCAGGAGTATTCCAGAAGAAGGGATTGTTATCAGAGGATATGACAGCTCCATGAGTGGTTTTTCCCATGAAGACCTTCCAATGGGACAATATGTGGAGATAAAAGTCAGTGGTGTTGATGATCCTGACCCTGTGTAGGCCTAGGCTGATTGTGTGTGTGTGTGTGTGTGTTTATGTTTTAGTTTTTAACAAGAAATTTAAAAATTAAATGGAAAAAAAACTTATAGTATAAAAATATAAAGAAAGTAAATATTTCATACACCTATACGATGTGTTCATGTTTTAAGCTAAGTGTTATTATGGAAGAGTCAAAAAGTTGGAAATAATTAAAGTCTATAAAGTAAAAAGTTATAATAAGCTAAAGTTAATTTATTGTTGAATAAACAAAATATTATTTTATAAATTTAGTGTACCCTAAATATACAATGTTTATAAAATCTATGGTAGTATGCAGTAATATTCTAGGCTTTCATATTCACTTATCACTTATTCACTGACTCACCCAGAGCAACTTCCAGTCTTGCATCCTCCATAGTAAGTGCCCTATAGAGGTGTACTATTTTGTATTTTATATCATATATTTACTATACCTTTTCTATATTTAGATACACAAATACTTACCATTGGGTTACAATTGCCTAGAGTATTCAATATGGTAACATACAGGTTTGTAGCCTAGAGCAACAGGCTATTCAATATAGCCTAGGTGTGTAGTAGGCTATACCATAGAGGTTTATGTAAGTACACTCTATGATGTTTGCACAACAAAATCACCAAACAACACATTTCTCAGATTGTAGCCCTGTCCTTAATCAACACATAATTATATGTATAAAGAGCTTGTATTAACTTTCTCCACTTCTCTCAAAATGCAGATTATTTAAATAAGTGTATATGGGGACACATATTTTTCCTTTTGGCTCAGACTACAGTGTGGCTTGGCAGGGCACCGTGCCTGAGGTTACACAGCCAGTAGCTGGCGTAGTCAGGATTCAAACACAGGTGGTCTGGCATCAGAGCATTCATTTTAACCTCTAGACTTTCTCTCTATTAATGATAAATGTGCATAGTTTGCATAAAAATAGATTTTATTTCAATGTGTTATAATTGTTTAAGTTGAGAAAGCAAGGAATCAGCTGGTGTCATGGAATTACTGATTATTCAAAGCATCTGTGCTTTGGACATCCTTTGTTGAAATGTAGCAGCTTGTGTGTTTTTCCTTCTCTCCTTGGACTAGTATATCTCCCCAAATTCAATTTCACTAATTAAAAATTTATTAAAAGAAGGGAAATATATAATTTTTAAATGTTAAAAGTACAATTATGATCTGGACATTTTAACATTTAACTCATGAAGTCAACCTCTAATACGTAATAAAATAGTCATAGTACCATATCTATAGCAATTTTTCAAAGTACACCTATATATAATATATGAAATGTAATAATTGGTACTCATTTTTAAAGAATTTATTAAACAAAGTAAGTCTTGGATAAAATATGTATTAGCAATGTATGAATATTATATGATGTGATTAATTTATATTACTAACAGCATCTCTAAAATATAGTCATTGGAAAATTTTTTTCTTCTAAAATTATTATACAATTTGGAGTTATTTCTATTTTTGCAAGTGTAATTTTCTTTCCTTTGTTTATTTAGTGAAGGTTTACTGTATTAAGGTTTTTAATGGTTTATAAAACTTAGTTTCCATTGTTAGCATAACTTGAAAATTAATTACCACTTTGGCTGAATAAGTTCATGGAGATGTGGAATTACTCCTTTTCTAATTTTCAATGTGTTTTTCAGTAAGTTCTAACCAGAACATTTAAATTTGCACAAAATTTGACACATATTTACATATGTAATTAGTTAATTTTTATTTTCTATTGATTGAACATTTTATAATATATGTACTTTCAGAATTGTATTCTTAATTGTGGGATTCTGAGACTTTTTTTCTTTTGGTAACTTAGTTTATGCTAAGGATAATTTTATATTAATTTAAGTGATGGCAGGGTGGGGATGAACTTCTCTATTTCTTAGGCAGTACTCTTCATTGATTTTGGAAAATAATAGTTTTGGAGAGCTGAGACTCACGTATCATTATTATTAATGCAGTACTGGTATGTGTATTGGGGCCTGGGCCTTAACTTAGTGGTATTCTGACCTACAAAGTACCTATTGTTTCATCTAGTAGAAGGTGTAGGGTAGTTGTGCCTCCATTTAAATAGTTCAGAATTACACTTGCATTTTTGCCAATAACAGCTTCATATACTAATAAAAATATTATATCCTCTCTGGATCGTAAGACATTTTACCCTATGTCTTTAATAACATTATTTGTTGGTTCATTTGATAATTTGTGAGAAGAACCAATGTTTGAGATTGACAAACCTTATTTATGCAAGTAACACACAGGCTACTTTTTTCATATCATCATTTACAAATTATTTTTTCTGATATAATCTTATTTATATAGTTATGATTGTACTGGATAGTCGAGTATGTGCAGAATTGATGCAATTCCTCTAAAATATCCAGTCTTTCCTTGTCTTTTCCCCTAGCACATGTACGTGCATTGCTTCACTCTCTGGCAAAGTACCAGGCTATTTTCAGACCTTTCAGTCTTCTCCATTGCTTCCCACTTTCTCCCTTACTTCAAACAAAAGCTTTCCAGAATAGGCTTATGAAACAAGCCTTTTCCAAATACAGTGTAATCAGCTGACCTATTTCATATGCAGGCTTTCTTTTCCTTTCCACATTTCCTGTATTAACATGTGGATATCTTTTAATACAGAGGTATTTGTATGTAATGCCCAAACAGTTATTTTTTCTCCTAATTTACGGAAGTCACACATTTTGAATGCCATTTAGTTACTTTATTTTTCAACTTTTCCACTGCTGTGTGTCTTTAAATTGGGCAGCTTGCTAATTTTTTGAACGTGGTCCATGATTCTTTCCCACCTCTGTGATTTCATTTGCGCCATTTCCTTCCCTAAACTCGAGATTCTTCTGGCATGCCTGCTGCGATGTCCATTCATCATTTCCATGTCCCTTCTTCATCTCTAGGCTCAGATGTCTCCACTATATTGCTCATTAGACTTGTCCTTTTCCTTCCCTGGATGCTCTGGCACTTTTCTTGGCATCCTATAGTGCATAAATATTCTTTCTCTACATGGTCTCTCTCTACAAGATACTGCAGATGGAAAGATACTGTGCCATCTTTGCATGTCCTACATTATAGCATGTAACACAGTCTTTATTGCATGATAGAACTTGTCTATATAAGGAGTAAAAGACGAAGATCATATAAACTGTTAAGTAAATGTCTGCAAAGGTACATCTTCAGATGTTGTAACTCAAGGGTCAGTAAAGGCGGTTCCTTCCTGAACCTGATCCTTAAGACCTGGCTGCCTTTATGTACAGCACAGGTGACAGTAGACTCTGAAAATTGAAAGGAGACTTTTCTATTTGTTAGCAATGGTTCAAGTAGCTTTAAGAAGGGCATGTTTTCTATTTTATAGAATGGATGGGAAATAATGTTAGCCAAATTTATACAAATTCTGTCATTTAAAATGTCATTCAACAAAGAAAGATTTCTAAGGACTAAAGAAGAGAATATATATTTTACCTGTTTTTACTTTTTAAACAAATTTAGTTTCTATTTTAAAACTATTAATTTTATATCTAGGCCTTTCTTTGAAAATGGATTATCAATACTATATATAAGTCCTCATCTTAAATGTTTAACAGTGAGAAAAATGTCCCTGACTTGCCTACTTATTTCATGGAGTGGTAAAATTTGGCCAAAATTGCTTAGACAGAAGATTTTGAAAGGAATGCTCAAAGAAGATTTTTCTACACAGTTATAGTAGGTCAAGCATTATAGTTGAATTCAAAAAGGAAACGGTACTACGTTAGAAGAATCTATTAAAACTATGCAAAACTTTATGAATAATATGATTAATTTATAAAACTCAATACTTCCAGTGGAATGGCCAATGAATGAAGCTGAGCATGCATAACCTAAGAGAAAACTTGAATAAAAAATTGCAAAACAAAAATATTGTGAGCACATATTGATGAAAAGCTAAGCATATGGGGTATCTTTAAGTTGACTTCACCCATTCGGAAAATACATATATTGAATTTGAGTAGTTTGTGTAGTATCTGTGGAGTAGAAGAGGTGCTATTTGAGTTTTCAACATAAATAGAATGTGATGAGTTCATTTATTCCGCTAAGAGTCAGTCACTGTTCTAGGCACAGGGAATATAGCTGTGAATATTCATTTCTTTTACTTCACAAATCTCTTATGATTTTTACATATGTGGTCCATTAATGTTATTGAAAGACATGCATTCCAACATGAAGAAGAATAAATGCACAGCACTGCAAGGAAATGGAATATGAAATATTCCTAAAAAATAGAAAGGCTTTAATTTTCAAGGAAATAATAATGTGGTGTTCAAGTAATTTCCTGTAAATAGTAAAATATTTCTGAACAAATAAAATTAGGTTGTGATTAAAAGTTTTCATTTGTTTTTCATTCCCATAAGTCTTGAAGTCTCTTTATGCTCAAATACCCAAGTAATAGCTCATTAACTGTAACCATGTTTGTTCCTTTTCATTGCAACTCTATTTTAAGCATGACAGAGAATCAAATGGCACATTACCAAAGGGTAAAAATTAGTGCAAGTGAAGGATTTTAGGACAGTGTGAAAAGCTGCTTCGCATCATAAAGATTCTGCTAAATATTTAGAAACAGAGGTGGTTGGGGAGAACACTTCACCATTTTTTCCCAAAGAAATCTGAGGTTTACTGCCTTTACATTATATTAACAATATGATCTTAATCCAAAAGAACTCTTTATAAGGTGCAAAGAATGTTTACTTAGGTTATTGAGCTGATTTAAGTTTGCATAAACGTCATGACGATCCAGCCGTCAATCTTTGTCAATTGGTGGAGTTGTAATGAAATATTGCTAACAAGTGCCTCTAGTGAACATGGCTTACAAAACATATAAACACTTTTAAAGGATTTTAGCACCTTCAAATGCTTCCATTTGACACAACTCTCCTCTGCATAAGGGATAGATATTTAGTCCCAGATGTGTAAGCGGAAAACCTAAATTAGACATAACGCAGCCATGGGCTATATTCTGTAGAAGGGTGAATAATGAATTAGGGGATGAGCCCTGAAATTTTATGAAGCACTGAATCAGTGACAATACACTACCAGGAAAAGAAGATCTCCGGGACACTTCTCCTTAACTAGACGGGGAAATCTTGCTGTTTTATATATCTGTGACTTATTAATGACAAATAACTCACATTCTTTTTGTTCTGACATGTATAAAGCACTCTGGCTCCTTTGGATGCAAATACATGTTGATGGCTAATTAATAATTAGATGAAGAACAGTACAAAACTAGAAAGCATGGCATTTTTGCTATAAATCTAGAATATTAAAAGCTGAAATAGACACAAGTGGAGACATTGTGGATATAACCAGTGACATCAACCCAGATTTAAGACAATTTGAGATTTCAATCCTCTCAGGACCAGATTCTCAAAACATTTTTTCCTAAACATTTACAAGCCAATTCTTCATCGCATGGTCATTTGGAATAGAACACAAACATTAGGCTAATGGCATAGCTATCTCAGTTTCCAGTAGTAATAACAAACAATATGGTTGTGGGAAAATAGCATAGCTGTCTTTTAAGATAATAATTTCAAAAAAATTGGAGGACATACACCAAATTTCCAGAAATTTTTTTCATGTTAACCTGATATTGTATAAAAATGTCTGAATTGATCTGAGTCATTTTGGTTTTAAAACAACATAGTTCTTGGAGATAATTAATCATTCACATATTCAATATAGAAAAGTATATAAATGCTAGGAAAAATAATTTTTGGAAATATCCCTTAGAATTTTAAAAAGGCATAAATTTATATGTTATAGGGAACACATTATGCTCCATTAAGGATTTGACTAAAGACTTTTCTTACAACATTTTCTGTATTTTAACATATTCTTTAACTTTTTTCTCTTAAAAATGCAGAACAGCCAGCAGTAATCTCAAGATTTTAGTCTAAAAAAATTGAATATAGCCTAAAAACAGTGAAATATCAATTATTTTAAAACAATATTAGATATTTATATATTGGTTGAGCTTACAAAGTATCTTTGTGTATATAATCTCATTTCATATTCCCAGAGCCGTATGTGATTTTTTTTCAGTTCTGCAAATGAAAAAGCCGAGGCTGATTAAGATTGAGTAACTTGTTACATAGTTAAGAGCTGGAGCAGGATTTTGAATTTAAGTCACCAAACTGAATGTCTGGTGTACTTTCAAAGACACGATATTGCTTTGACATTAGTCATGCAAATGTTCAGAAATTAGTAATTTTTATACTTTGATTAGTTGAATAATTTTCACAAAAATATAAATGTGCTATAAAACATTTAAAAATAGAGAAGTAAAATAAAGTCAGTAAAAATTTCCAGTTATATTACAGCCAGTGACATATTAACATTTAAGTGAATTTCCTCTCAGACTTTATAATACACTTATATATGTATTTGAAAACAGGACCACAATTCACGTGTGCTTTTCTAATCTGCTTTTTCCGTATAATAATGTACCATTACTTTCTTTTCATATTATCACATATTCTATAGAATAGTTTACAAGCTCTTTTCCCTTTTTTTATTGTAATTAATAGTGTCATCCCTAAACAAGGTATCTTCTACACCCTGTAGTGAGAAATAGTTAATCTAGTATGAAAAAATCTCTCTCTAGTACATAAATCAAAATTAATACTACAGAAGACTTTGGATTTCTACTTCTGGCTGAGTGTTTCAGGAGCCTCAAGAATGAACATACTGTTTAGTTGTTTCTCACAGCAGGAAGGAGGAGGTGAACATGATGGAAAATTTCAGAAGGCAATGTCAGTGGGGTTTAATGAAGCTCATTTCTCAATGAGGTGTGATGAATGGCAGATACATTTTCCTGAATGCCAGCTATTTCTCTGATAACTTTATAGATATTCCCAGGGCAGTGTACATATACAAAGATTTTGTGAAGAAAAATTAAAATTTGCTAGGTTACCAGGTAAGGAACACACCAAATATTTGCATATTTTATATAAATGATGTTCTTATATGAATAATGATGTTATGCTTTATCTAAAAGATGCTTGTAGAAATGATGTTTAAATGTTGCAGTATATCTAAGTTACAGAGGGTGATCTCTTAAAAAGTAGATAATCTGATTTAAAAAGTGATAAAACAGTTAAGATTGATGAGTACCATTTCATAATCATTACATCTTAAAACGTTAGCATTCATATTTTCAAAAATATTTAATGTGATTTTTTATAGCAGAAACAATATTTTTTTACAATACATATTATCCTATTTCAAGAATGACCAAAGTCCCAAACTGTGTGGCACTGAGGGTTTTTTTTTAAAAGACATGGGACTATCAGAGATAAAATAGGGAATGTGTAGGACAAACTTGATTGTTAGTCACCATCCATATAGTGAGGATAAAGGTCTGAAGGTGAATTAAAAATCAAAACTATCAGAAACTATCAAGATGATAAGACCTGTTAGAAAAGTTGTACGGCTGGTCAGCCTAGGGAATAATTTCCTGGAGAGTTTTGTTACCTGGATTTTTATGGATGGTCTGGGATAACAGGAGAAGGGATAATACTTTAGTTGGATCTTAGATGTACAGCCCTTTATATAATACTTAGCATCTGATATTTGTAGTAAATTATATACTCTTAAGGGAATCCCTAAAAGATACTGTTATTTCTTTTAATCTAATTCTGAAACCAAGACATTGAAATGTAAAATAAAAATTATGCTTTTTCGGGGATTTGTGGAAAACAAATTAGAAGAAATAAATCTGTATTCACTGATGGCACAATTGTCTACTTAGAAAATTCCAAAGAATCTACAAAAAAATCTAGAATTAATAAGTGAGTTTAGCATGTTCACAGGTACATTTGTGAAGAGTTTTATTTGTTTGATTATACTTACTAAACTTATTGAATAGTCCTAGAATTTTTAAGACTTCTTTATTTCTACCTGTCTCAGTTTTGGTTATATTTTAATATTTATATATATTTTCATTTCATCTATTTCATTCACATTTTCTAACTTTGTACCTAAAATTGTTTATAATATCCTTTGGTTGGTTTATTTGTTTAATATCTGCAATGCCTGTAGCAATGTTTCCTGCGTCTCTTCTGACTTTGGTTACTGGAATCTTCTCTCACATTTTACTACTAACTCATGCCAGAAGTACATCATTTTAATTAGACATTTCAGAAAATTGATTTTGTTAATCTTTTTCATTGTATATTTTCTATTTTATTAATATTTATGTCTGTAATATTCTCTCTTCAACATTCTCCAGGTTTATCTTGTTATGTTTCTAAATTCAGGAGTGGAATCTAAGCTCATTCATTAATTTTTAGACTTTTAAAAATGTATCAGGTATTTTAATGCATCCCACAATTTTATTGTACATTACTTTTATTAATATTCAATTGAAATGACTTAATTTTTAAAGTTTTCTCTGTTTTTCTTTGCCTTTTCAGATTGATTGCATACTTTTGCCATCACATCCCACTTCTTCACACACAAATTTAGAAGTTATATTACATTTCTCTTCTTTTAAATGTCACGTTAGTAAGTATAACATGCATAAATCTTCCTATATACTCCTATCCATTCCAATGGCATTATTAATCCACAGACATACTCTCAATTGTGCCACAATATTCACCAAATACATTTAGAATCATTTGCTAAGCTTACAATCTTGCTGTGAGTTTTTATTCTTATCTACCATGAGTTTCTTCAATGCTCCATCTGCTCTAGACCAAATTCCTCACTATTACTTTCTCTTTGCCCTTTTTCTTCCTCTTTATCCCATGTGGAATATTCTTATTTAATGTCTATATTTAGAATTTTACAGTCCTCAGTTTCCAATTCATGTCATGTCAATTTCTCATAGATTTCCTTGGCCCTCCAATCAAAATGTAGTTTTCCATCCTTTCAACTTCTTGATCACTACAAGTGCATCTCACTGTCAAGTTTACATTACCTTTATTGGAGTGCATGCCATTTCTACTCTCCTGGAGAATACACATGAGTGTCAATTACAATGTTTTTCTCATCTTTGGGTTTCCCACCATGTTTGACCAGTTACCTGGCATGTAATAGGTATACTGGAAATGTAGAAGGATTGATTGAAAATGAATTAATGAGTGAATGAATGAATGAACCAAATGGCATAGGCTGATGCCACATTGTCCTTGGCTGATTGGAAATTTGCATTCATTCAGTGAGACACTAAATTGCTTCCACAAAAAAGTGGCATGTTTCTTACAGCAGATAGTCAGTGATTGATCCTATTAGATTGGAACAGCACCTGTTTCTCTTTTAATGTATTTCCAGTGCATATCAAGCATGCTTGATAATGCAGGCTTTAATTGTTCTAAATTGGTTTGAGTCTACTGAAATAATAAATGAGGTAATTTTGTCTTCAAAGACAATGGACTTTAATGAGAATATTTCTGTATCTGGCAATTTGCAGTCATAATTTATTTATAGTAGGGCTTATGATTCATCATTACAATTTCTTTCAAATTTTGTAAGAAAAATCATCTCTATGAGCACAAGTGTCTTATTCTGGCAGCTGTGCTTCACTAGCTGATATTTTCTGCAAGCCCTAAACTTAGCATTAGCAGTTTTCAGCTTAATTTTTCTTTGTTTATATTTGGAATATTTCCACCATATAAAAACAGTCTCATCATAAGAATGCAAGGAAGAAATATATGCAATTGTAACAGAGCTTGCTAGCAAACTCTAATCCTCTCTGATTCCAGGTGAGCACATTGGTAGCAGGAATCATCCCTTCTCCATGGTGAGAATCTATACATAGAAACTGGAACAAATGATTTTCTTTTCCAAAAGGTTCATTGTGCCCAAAGAGTATCTTTAGAAACATTTGATTTGTAAAGATTTAGACACTTCTCAGAGATTCTACAGAATGACATTTTTTTATTGTATTTTCAAAGAATTGTAATCTCTAGTTGCTGAAGAAGAAATGAGTTGACATTATTGCAGCACTATAGTAGTATTTTTAACCAATTTCAGTTTCTGTTTATTACCTCCATTCTATCTGTGTTCATCTTGTGATAGATCTACCATGCATCTATAAGGCAATTCAGGGGCTGAGGAACACCTAGATAATGGCTGATTACCTGGAACTTTATAGCTGCATACAAAATCACCTGGGGAAAAATAAAAGGCTCTGCCATGAAAAAAAAAGCTGGGAGAAGAGGGTGGCTGCCTAATTTGTTCTTGCTTCTTCCAAAAATAATTGGCTAAAGAGTGTCCAATATATTCAGGTCTTTTTAATTCCCATATCAGTTCATTTTAACATTAATTATTTACACACACTGATGCTTATTTGTCTTATTTGTATGTAAATTAATTCCTATGAATGAGAAAGACAGAAGTCAGAACTTTTCCCAGGTGATGAGTCCAGTTAGGTACCCTGTAGCACAGTGAATGTGGAGGACATATAGAATTGATTCTGAGAAAAGACATTCCAAACTAAAAATTTAGAGATGGGCATTTCAGCCTCAGATTAAAACAAGCAAACAAACACAGACAAATGAAAACATAGGACATGAAGCAGCCACAGTTTGTGTTAGTGTATGTCTGTGTGGCTACGAACAAAAGATAAATATAATTTGCCCTTTAAGAAAATGACCTTTATAAACAACCTACAGTAATTGGAATAAAGTGTACTTTGGAGCTGGACATTTCCCATTGCAGATCCACTACTTACTATTGCTGCAAATCACTTTACCCCTCTGAACCTCAGTTCCTTCTTTTTCAATGGAGTTAATATACCTATGCCATAAAGCTAATGAGAGAATTAATTTAAATGACATGTAGAAAGTGTCTGACATATAGAAGACATTGAGTAATATGAGTTCCATCTCGTGAGTATAATATTTTAGTTTCCCATTAGAAAAATATAGAACTCATTTGCATTGAGAAATGCCTGAATGTAGGATGGTCTTAGTCTTTAATATGGCCTATCTTGAACTGTTAAGTTTTAGGACCTTACCGCCATTATAGTTTGGTTCTTCCATACAGGAACCATTCTGAGCTCTTTTGTGTCTAAATCCTTTGTTCAAAAAAATCTGTTTCCTCATGAAAACCTGGTTCCATTATTTACCTGAGACTTCTTGATTCTGAGTTTAAAATTCAACTTTACATTGGATTCTATAATTGAAATCCAATAATGGTGCTCTCATTTTTCCACTGTCCCTTGGTAAGATATAGTTTTTTTGACTCTCTTCACTGCCAGACCATAAGAACCCCTGGATTTCTTGATTCTTCCATGTTATAATTTATTTCTATCATCAAAAATGGCAAGTTATAAATACACATGGTGGTAGACTGTGACTTGGGATTTAATCTGAAGATCATAATTTTCCCGTAGCATTAAAATCATCATTAGGTTACACATAATTGAAAATCAATGATTGGGTGGGTATTATGGGAGAAGAAAGAAGTAAAAGACATGATGCTTTTGTGGAAATAATGTTCTAGTTGGTTAGGTAGGACTGTCACAGACTTTTGAAACAAAGTACATCTTCCTGAGTATCAGTGAAATTTGTAGCCAGTCATTGAGAGAGCGTGGAGCCTGAGTGGGTGGCAGAGAAAGGTGAGCATAAACATTTGTGAATGGGAAGTGTGCAGGAAGAAGGAGTAAGTTGTGAACAGGTGACACATCATGACCCTAAGAATCAAAATGGAAATTACCATTGCTAGTGCTAGGGAAAAAGCTCAACTCCAGGTAAGTTTTCTCCTGAGAGTAATTCTGTGAGGTAGTATCCTTGACATCTACTGTTGGATATAATTATTATATTTTCAGCTTAAAAATCATTAAACAAAAGTAAAAAATAGAAATTGTCACATCACTCTTTTTTGGGTGGAAATTAAGATAGGATAAAGATGACTTTGATGTAAATGTCATTGATACTTATGAAAACTACAGTACTTTTCCTTTTGAAATGACCAATTTGATACAGCATGGAACTAGTTATATTAAAATAACTTTACACATGGATATCCAGTTTTCCCAATGTCATTTGTTGAAGAGACTATCATTTCCCCATTGTGCACTCTTGGTATTCTTGTCAAAAATCAGTTGACTATACATGCATGTATTTATTTCTGGGCTCTCCATTCTGTTTCATTGATCTGCATGTCTATTTTTATGCCAATACCATACTGTCTTAATTAGTGAAGTATGTAATGTATTTTGGAATCAGGAAATGTGATGCCTTCAGCTTGTTCTCCTTTCTCAAGATTGCTTTGGCTATTTGAGGTTTTTTTGTGGTTCCATTCGAATTTTAGAATTTTTTTTTTCTATTTCTATAAAAAATGCTATTGGGATTTTGATAGGAATGACATTGAATCTACAGATAGCTTTGAGTATTATGGGCATTTTTACAGTATTAATTTCTCCAAACCATGAACAGAGGTTGTCTTTCTTTTCATTTTTGTATTTTTAATTCTTTCATCAATGCTTCGTAGTCTTCTGTGTACAAGTTTTTCATCTCCTTGAATTAGTTCATTCCTAAGTATTAATGTTTTATTCTTTTTGATGTTATGGTAAAAGAGATTTTTTTTTCAGATAGCTGATTATTAACATATGGAAATGGTACTGATTTTTATGCCAATTTTGTATCTCATAACTTTACTGAATTTATTTAGTAGTTTTATGTTTTGTATGTGTGTGTGGTCTTCAAGATTTTCTACATATGAGATCATGTTGCTTGCAAACAAAGATATTTTACTTATATTCTTCTGATTTGGATTATAATATTTTTATCTCTTTTTCTTGCCTAATTCCTCTGACTTCTAGTACTACATTGAATAGAAGTGAAAAGAGTGGACATATTTGCCTTATTCCTGATTTTAAAGAAAAAGTTTTCGGTATTTCACCATTAACTATGATGTTAGCTGTGGGCTTTTCATATATGGCCTTTATTATATTGAAATAAATTCCTTCTATGCTTAAGTTTATTTAAAGTTTTTATCATGAAAGAATATAGAATTTTGTCAAATGCTTTTTCTATATCTATGGAGAGGATCATGTGATTTTTAGCTTCTTTCTGCTAAAATTATATTCTGTTGCTGTGCTTCTGTTGTAGTATATAACATTAGCTGGTTTGTATTTGTTGAATCATGCTTGTACCCCAGGGACAAATCCCACTTGGTTATGATGTATGATCCTCTCTTAAATAAATAGGAAAATTAAATATCCAATGTGGAAAAAAAATTATACCGTTACCTTACACCCATACACCAAAATCAACTCAAAATGGTTTGAAAATTTAAACATAAGACCTGAAACTGTAAAATTTCTAGAAGAAAACATAGGGGTAAGGCCTCATGGTATTGGTATTGATAATGATCTCTTATATATGATACCAAAAGCATAGGCAACAAAAGCAAAAATAGACAAATGGTATTACACCACACAAAAATCCTTCTCCACAGCAAAGCAAATAATCAGTTAAATAAAGAGACAACCCATGGGATGAGAGAATATGTTTTTAAATCATACATCTGGTAAATGATTTATAATCAAGATATATAAGGGACTCAATAGCAAACAAACAAATAATCTCCTTAAAAATGGGGAAAACAACATAAATAGGCATTTCTTTAGAAAAAGACATACAAATGGACAATAGGTATATAAAAAGATACTCAAAAATCACTCATAATCAGGGAAATACAAACCAAAACCACAATGAGATACTACCTCACGTCACCTGTTCTAATAACTATTATCAAAAAGACAAAAGATAAGTGTTAGCAATGTGGAGAAATTGGAACCCTTTTGCACTATTGATGGGAATGTAAAATGGTGCAGCTAGTATGAAGAACAGTATGGAGGTTCCTCAAAAGTTAAAAATAGAACTAGCATATGAATCAGCAATCCCTCTTTTGGGTGTACATCCAAAGGAAATAAAATCACTATCTCTAAGAATATCTGCACTCCCATGTTTATTGCAGCGCTATTTACAACAGCTAAGATATAGAGACAACCTAAATGTCCACTGATGGATGAATGGATAAAGAAAATTAAGTGTATACATAAAGTGAAATTTTATTCAATATTTCCAAAAAGAAAGAAATCCTGCTATACGCAACAAAAAAGATGAATTTGGAGGACGTTATGCTAAGTGAAATACGCTAGTTACAAAATAAACACTGTTACACTGCATGATTTCACTTACATGAAATATCTAAAATAATCAAACTCATAGAAACAGGAAGTAGAATGGTGGTTACCAGGGGCTGGGCAGAGGGGGAAATGAAAAGTTGCTGTTCAGTGGGTATAAAGTTTCAGTTGTACAATATGACTAAGTTCTAGAGATCTATCGTACAACATTGTGCCTATAGTAAACAATACTGTACTGTGTGCTTAAAATTTTGTTAGCAGGATAGGTCTCATGTTGTGTTTATTCCACAATAAGAAAAAAGTCAAAGTAAAAAAAAAGTAACTTTATCAGAACATTCTGACTTTCCCTATTGTCCATGGTCATAGCAAACCTGTCCCTTATGGGGAGAATTGGCTCAGATACTGGGAATGCTGTTAGTGGGCTGCCTTTAGTTGCTCAGCAGCAGATAGAAAGCCATCTTGCACAAGGTCAAGCCCTTTCATGAGTGAATCAAGTCTGATGACTGAGAAATGTAGGATTTAAGGACATTGCCTTATGGACCAAGGTGGAACAACTCCCACATTCTATTTCAGCTTCCACGCTTCCTAGAGCAGCTGGGCTTCCTTTGCAGCTTAATTTCTCCCTTTGTCCAATCTTGCTTACTTCACCTCCTTTCCAAAGCCTGTTCATCCTAAAAGCCTTCCCTAGTAAACAGTCTGAGTACTAAAATCTCAGAATCTGCTTTTTGGGAACCCAAACAGCCAAACACATTGTTGTTCTCCCCGTGGAATCTAATCAAGATGTTTAATCCTGCTGTCAGGCTAATTTCTCATCCAAAATTAATTTGCTAGGCAATTTGCATAAAATAGTATGATGTATTTTAGTCATATAAATTTCCAATAGAAAAGTAGGAGAGAAAACCAATGTATTTCCATTTTAGGACAGTAAAATTTGTACTTCATGCATGTGCATGTGCTAATAGTATTTAGCATACTATCAAGTTGCTTTTCTGTTTGGCCAAGGTTTCTTAAAGGTAAATTATATTAAAATTCTACTTGTCAAAAATAATTTTCATTAAATATGGTTTTTTGTCCTTCAGCTATCTAATTTTCCCCCAGTGAAATTATTACATATTTCATATAGATACATATATATATAGGTCTATGAGGGATAGTATGGAGCTTGGAACCATGAGCACTGCCCTGGTGTCTGCAACCTGGGTCCACAAGGGCCAGCCTGGAGGTTGGGTATGCAGATGCTGGCTCAGAGGCTAGGTCTGCAAAGTGTGGCCTGGATCCTGGGTTTGTAGAGGCTGGCCTTGAACCTCGGTCCACAAGGAGCAGTCTTAGAGATTATCAGGAATGTACCAGTGCTAGAATCTACTGGGACAAACCTGGATCCTGGGTCTCCCGGACTAGGCCTTGGCCCTGCATCTGCTGGTAAATGGGTTGTAGAGGCCAGCTTGGAGTGTGGAGCCCAGGCAGAGTCCTGGCATTTTGCAGACCTGTAGCCTGTATCTGCAGATGCTGGCCTGATGCCCAAGGTCAGGGGTGCTTATTTGATACAGTGGTGGGCCTGAAGCCTGGAGCTGTATGGAGTGGGCTGGAATTGGGGATGGACCTGGAGCCTGAGGCTGTAGGGGCTGGCTTGATGCTTCGTAGGCCTGCATCCTGCATCCGGAAGTTATATCTACTGGGGCCATTCGGTTTAGCCTGGTGTTGGGGTGAGCCCAGAGATCAAGCCTGCTGGACAGACCTGGAGCCTGAAGATGTGGAATATGGCCTGGTGCTGGAGCTGGTCTGGAGGCTAAGTCTGCAGGTACAGGCCTGGCGTCTAGGACCATGGGAGCCTGCCTGGTATTTAAGCAGGCCCAGTGTTAAGATCTGCGGCAAAGTGTGGGGCTTACTTTCTTCTCCTTCTGCCAAGCAGAGGGTATCTCTCTGTGTGCTGTGCTGCCTGGAAGTGGAAAGGAGTGATACAGTAATGTAAAACTGTCCTTCCTCCTCTCTTTAATGAATCTTTTCTTATTTCTATGCTACCCCCAGGTGCTGTGATCTCTTAGTTCTTGTGAAGGTGTTTTGTCTGTTTCGCATAGTTGTTCAAATCGATATTTCTGTGGTGAGATGAACACTGGAAAGTCCTATTCCACCATTTTACTGAAGTCAGCCCAGCAACATAATCTTTAAAATTCATCTTATATGTGCCTTTGCTTAAAATAACATTTTTCCTGTCAACCTACCTTGGCGTTTCGGCGTTTCTTCAATGAGTTTCCTCTACATTTATCTTCATCTACACCATGTCTCTGGTTCATTTATTATTCCTTTTCTTCTCTGCATCACTGTTAATCTTTTTTTTTTTCTCATTTCTTTACAGGAAGAAAATAAAATTCTTTTGGATTTTTCCTGCAAGTTATTTTAATCATTCTATTCTTCAATAGGTTTCTGCCAACACCATGGTCTTTAAATTTCAACTTCTAAGTGGCTTAAAAAAAAAAAGTATTTTGGCAAACCAAGCTCATCCTTCTCTGAGAGTAATTCCGATACCAGGTACTGTGACAATATCATCTGAGCTCTTGGAGAAATTAAACAAAACTAGAACAACTAATAATTTTAATCGGCCACTTAAAATGAATCTATCTCTTTTGGAGGACATATGTCACCATCTCTTCTCCCTAATTATAACTGTCAGTGTATTGTTTCCATGACACTACTGATTAACACTACCTATTTTTGACAAATGGAAAATCTGACAAAAATAATCAGAACACTTAAGGTTTTAGTAAGTTTAATTTTGATAACACTATTCTCAGAGGCAAGTCATTCCATTGCCTTATGGTATTCATCTTCTGTTTATCACCAAATTCATTGTGTTTGGGCAAGGGAGGTGTAGGTGTCCTCTACAACACATGATTTGCATCATAGTCCATACGAAGCATCTAGGTGTTCCAATGGTCAATCACTGTTATTCCCACAACTTTACATGAGACACAGATGAAAATGCATAAAGGAACAAAATGTTAAGATCATCTTATTGTAATAATCAAAATCAACCTTTCAATATTTCAGTAAATTATTTATTTCAGCCTTCTTATCCTTCTCCATTTCAGTAGCTCTTCTGACAAGATGAATGACAAAATATGGGAGAGAAAAAGAAGCCCCAGTTATTTTCTCAAATGAGATTTTTGTTTCAAACAATTGTTTAAGTTTTCTACCTTTAAGACTTATATGTCGATTTAATGTATTTATCTGCTCCGCTCTGTCATTGTCACTAATAACTGAGAGTTGCCAATAAAAAAGAGGATTAGAGTTTAGGAATATAATGTGGTTGGGGACAGACAATGATTTTATGACCTATCAGAAAGGCAGGTCTTCATGAAAATACATGGGACTGAGAAGAAAAAAAGATGGCACTGAGGACTGAACATGAATAATTAGATGACAATGATTAATGAAAGAAAATAATTTTTTCTGCCTCTCAGGGAAAAAGGATTTCTTTGGAAAATTTGAGCCGCAGATGAGAACAGGGTAAACATTCATTAATTCATTCATCACATATTTAATGATTTCCTACTATGTGCTAGGCAGTGTGGTAAGCACTGAGGAACAATGGTGAGCAATTTAGACATGGACCTTCATGGAACTTACAATCTAGAAACAGAGAGTGATTACTCCATGTCCACACTAGGTCTCTGAAACAAATTCCCTCATCATTTAGTTTGTGGAGAGAGTACTGCACCACAGTTCAGGCCATAGTAGGAATAGTAAAAAAAAAAAAAAAAAAAGCAATAATATTCTCTACTATTAATGACATTGGGATCGCTGTGGGAAAAAAATGAATTTATATATATATCACATCTTGAAAGGGCTTTGAATATTTTGAAAGGGCTTTAAATATGCCTATAGTAATTTAATCATTTTGTTAAAAAACATTTCTAAAAAGGATTTGAAAGAATTTAAGAAAAATCTATAAAATAATACTTTTATCTATAAATAAAACTATTGAATTGGTGACCATTTGTATTTATATTTAGTTGAATGGATTCCTAAACCCTGTTTTAGCACAACAATCATGATAAACATTGGTGGAGGTTAATAGAAATAATTGCCCACTTAAGCTACTGCTGCTGACAGATAAATCCCTAGTAAAAAAATGATTGCAGCCAAGAGCATAATCACCCTGCCCCAGGGACCTCTAAAGTCTTAATCAAAATTGTTTTTTTAAGTCATTTTTAACAATTATCTTTACTATTTGAAAAGTAATGATCATGATCTATTGAAGAGATATTTTATTTTACATTTAATCTCTAAAGATATAGCACCATTGTGCCAGGTTCAGTTTCTTTCATTTTACAAGTATTATCTCCTTTAATTCATACAAAATTCCATGTTGTCTTAGTCCATTTTGGCTGCTATAACAAAATAACTTATAAATAACTTAGAAATTTGTTTTTCAGTTGTGGAGGCTGGGAAGTCCAAGATCAAAGCGCTGATAGATTTTGTGTTTGGTGAGGGCACATTTCCTGGTTTATAGGCAGGCTGTCACCTTCTCACTGTAACTTCACCTGATGACAAATGCAGAGAAAGTCTCTAGGATTTCTTTTATAAAGGGACTAATCCCATTCGTAAGGGCTCTACCCTGATGATCTAATCACTTCTCAAAGGCCCCGCCTCCTGATACCATAACATTGGGGGTAAGGATTTCAACATATTAATTTTAAGGGGACACAAATAGTCAATAGCTCCTCAAATTTTTATTTTATATTTTTGAAAATTCATTAGAAATATGCTACTAGAGTAAACATCAATAACCTTTTAACCAGGTAGAATGGAAATTCAAAATCTCTAGGTAATGGTATGAGACATTAACCTAGCCATTAATTTCTCAGTGAAGCATCTGGCCTGGAGAATTAATTGGTTTATTTGTTATTGATTATCTATAAGATATTTTTCATAAAAATATTAAACTGATTAAACTGATTTTACATAATGTCAAGATGAAATAAGACAAAATGAAATGAAGATTGTGAGATCTAAATCTCACAAGGAGATTTAGAATTCAGAATCCAAATTCCCTTTTCTCCTAATGTAGTCAGAAATATAATCCAAAGAAAATTTTATACTTGATAATACAAGTACTTACTACTTAATAATCCTTAAGGATTATTTAGTAAGTAAATTTAACTAAATGTCTTAATCTGTATAACAAGGAAAGCAATGTATCTGTAAGTTGCTCCAAATGGTAATATAAACATTTTTCTAAGAAAAGGATATAAAATCGGTATTTCTATAAATATTAAACATAAAAAATTTAAAGAGAAAAATTTACGATTTTATAAAATAATCCTTGGATCACCAGTGTTTTATATGTGTGTTTGGTAAATCATAAAGATTGAGCTATAAAGAAAATAGGAAATTCAAGAAACACTGGAAGAAGCTTACATCATATAGCCATTAAAAAAAGCAATAAAATATTAGTCGTTACATTCAAACTATTTTGAATGATCATGCGTGGACAAAGAAATTTAACCGAGGTCCCAGATATGATTTTATTGTTTGCATGCATGTTAAACTAAAAAACAAATGAGTTTCCAATGTTATAAACATTTCTAAAATGTAATATAGATATTTTACGTTCCAAATAAACTTTTTTAATATCTAGATTTATCTTAAAGTCTTGGAACAAGTTCAGTAAATTGTCTCTCTGTACATCTTTCATCCTGAAAAAAAAAAAAACCTACATTAGGATTAAAAATACCCAGTCATACCAAAGTTGGAAATTGTAAGAATGCCAAGAAAAAAATATTTGCTTTTAGGTTTTTAACTATTCCATATTCATTTGGGCTATCTTTAAGAAAATATACCTATATATGCAAATATATAAATATACGTTATATATACACACACACATTTGTGAGTTTATTTCCATTCTAGACAATATCTCTTATGTAGCAATGTAGTAACATGTACATGTTGTTTCCTTGGTTAAGGTATTCAGCTTTCTTTTTAGGTACCTAAAAATTAAGATGGGATGAAAGTAATTCCATTATTTTTATATCTTGGTACTCGGCACTATGTAAATCTCCTTGGGCCTATTGTGTTCCAGAAAAACAGAAATTCCATTACAAGCAATGCCAATGTGTTTTTTAATAGTTATCCAGGTGAAGAAAGGAAAACAATGCATGTCTTGGGAGCCTAGGTTGTTTCAGACATCATCTTTTAGCACAGTAGTGTTAACAATAATGATGAAATTTGAAATATGCTGTTGCAATAATGTTTTAAGTGAGGTCCACAGAGTCTAAGTAGTTCTCCTGAGGTTATATGACTAAAAAGTTATGATTATGTGAAGAAATAATGTACCTCTGTATGATTCCCAGATTTATGTCTTTTTTGCTGTACTGTGCTGTTCAGCCCCACATCAATTACCTTCTACGGAAGAAAAAGTAATGTATACTTATATCCTGAATTTAGCTACAAATGATTCAACTAGAATTCTGTGAAGCTAACACTAATATCCAAGATTCTGCTTATTGTAGAATTGAGCAACTATAAAGACTGAACAATAAGACATGATTGTAGAGATGGAGACAAAATTAGATGCAAAGGAAATTGCTCTGATGGTTATGCTATAGCTGGAGTGCAACTTTGAGATTCAGCTCGATGGTCTTTTGCATCACATTTCCTTGGTAAAATATAGAAAGATAAGGAGAACAAAGCTCAAAATAAAAACAAATAGATCCCTTAAAAATAGGGAACACAAAATTGGATGTGGAATATGATGATTTATCATTAAACATATTCCATAAAAATATGCTTAAAACACAACAAATATTCAAAGGCGCATATTATATTTGCTAAATCCAGAAATACACTAAAAATATAAATGACTATACAAGGTTAATATTATGATAAAAATAACATTGATATAGAGCGTACTGTATTTATACATCTATAAGAGTGTAATGTGTCAGGTATAGCACTGGTTTTGACCATTTTGTTTTGAATTCGTGGAAGAGATGAAAGTTGAAGGATGAAAGAATTTCACAATAGATAAGCATTATCTATTTTCACAAGAATGAGGTATGTCTTATTATTTCCATTTTTATGGATGAAAAAACTAGAATGTTCTCATAAATTACAAAATTTTATATGTAAAACCCAATTAAATGACAAAACCAAAAGTAGTATGAGACTTTAGAGTTGGAATAATTAACAAAATTTTATCGATGGAATTGGGATATGGGTTGGAATTTGAAATGCAGGATTTATAGGAACAGTAAAGTGTTTGGCTTAGAGAAAAAAACATATAGCTATTTCATTTATTAGCAACAAAATTGTCTATAGATAATTTAGGGAGCAATAGAGAGCCTGTGTCAATGAGAGAATAATGAGTCAGGTATTGCACTGGTTTTTACCATTTTGTTTTGAATTCATGGAAGAGATGAAAATTAAAGTATGAAAGAATTCCACAAAATATTGATTTCCTCATCAAATTTATCTCCACTTACTTATTATTAGAATGCTTCACATTACATTTTTCTCTTATCCTTTTTTTTTATTTCAGCATATTATGAGGGTACAGATGATTAGGTTACGTATGATGCCCTTCCACCCCCACCCCCCCAACTCCAAGCTTCAAGTGTGTCCATTCCCTGGGAGGTGTGCATTGCACTCATTGTTTGTGCATATGCCTGTCCCCTCCTCCCTTCTCCCCCCTCCCCCTGCCCAGCATCCAATAAATGTTATTCTTATATGTGCACTTAAGTGTAGATCAGCTAATACCAATTTGATGGCGAGTACACGTGGTGCTTGTTTTTCCATTCTTGGGATACCTCGCTTAGTAAAATGTGTTCCAGCATTTTCCAGGAGAATACAAGAGGTGCTATATCACCATTGTTTCTTAAAGCTGAATAATACTCCATGGTATACATATACCACAGTTTATTAATCCACTCATGTATTGATGGACACTTGGATTGTTTCCACATTTTTGCAATTGTGAATTGTCCTGCTATGAACATTTGAGTGTAGGTGTCTTTTTCCTAGAGCGATTTTTGTTCTTTTGGGTAGATGCCCAGTAATGGGATTGCTAGATCAAATGGTAGTTCTACTTGTATTTCTTTATGGTATCTCCATATTGCTTTCCACAGAGGTTGCACTAGTAAATGTCCATCAATACATGAGTGGATTAATAAATTGTGGTATATGTATACCACGGAGTGCTATTCAGCTTTAAGAAACAATGGTGATATAGCACCTCTTGTATTCTCCTGGAAAGCGCTGGAACACATTCTACTAAGCAAGGTATTCCAAAAATGGAAAAACAAGCACCACATGTACTCACCACCAAATTGGTATTAGCTGATCTACACTTAAGTGCACGTATAAGAATAACATTTATTGGATATTGGGCAAGGGGGGGGAGGGGGGAGGAGGGGTCGGGCATGTGCACAAACAATGAGTGTGATGTGCACCACCCGGGGAATGGACACACTTGAAGCTCAGACTTGGGAGGGAGGGGGGGCAAGAGCATCATACGTAACCTAATCATCTGTACCCCCATAATATGCTGAAATAAAAAAAAAATAATAAAAAAAATAAAAAAGGATTTAGGAGTGCTTCCACTCATTCGGATTGTTAGCAACTGAAACACAAGAACAGGACCTCTGGTTACTCAGTATCTCCTCATCACATGCAAAGGAGAGAATGTAAACAAATAAGACAGGTAGCTCTGCATGAATGAAAAAAAAAAATCCCAAAAAACGTTCCATACACAGAGTAAATTCCTCCTTATTTTCCAATTATAGGAATCCCCAAACTGTCTTCTCATGCCATTTATTTTATTTTCATTTCTGTTTAATGTAATTCTAAATCTGTGTTTTTTATTTTTATGTATTATATATTCATTTTTGAAGCTTTACTTCATTGTTTTAAAATTATTATCTTCCATGGATTGATAGATCTTTTACCTTGCAGATATTTTAAATGTCTTCTCTATTTATTTAAATGGAGTGAGGAAAGTAATTTTATATGATTCTTATCTTTCCAAAATTTGAAAATTTCACAGGTCTGTTTCTGTTGTCTGTTGTTTCTACTGATATTTGCTCATGATACCTTATTTCTTTGTATGTTTATCTATTAGCATGGCGTTTTCATTTCCTGTAAAAAGAAAATGTGATGATTCCCTGAGACCTAGGATAAAATACTTTCTTTTAAATAAGATTTGTATTTGTTTCTCTCAGTGGTTCTTAGGCCCCACTCCCAGTGTGAGACCAGTTAACATACATATTTTACAGTTTCAAAAACTAGAAGGAGGACTTTGAATGCTCTTAACACAAAGAAATGAGAAATGTTTGAGATGACAGATATGCTAATTACCTTGATCTGGTCACTATACATTCCATAAATATGTACAATTACTAGGTATCAACTTAAAAAATAAATTTTAAATCCTAGTGATGTGAATTGGGCTGAAAATCCAAATAATGTCATCTAATGGATAAAACCTCCCAGGAGAAAATATCTGTCTGTTTTTGGCCCTTCCTCTGCTCAGAGCCAGAGAAAGTCTCCCCATAATTCTCTGGAAGTGTGGAAAGGAATGGGGATTACCTCTGGTTGATCTTTACTAAGATGAAATAATCACTCGGAGTCCAAATCCAGTGATGGAATAAAGAGTCTAGTGAACTCAAGCAGACATTTTGATACCTGTCTCCATTTCCAAGACAGTAACTCATTTCCAAAATTTAGTTTCTTTTCTGGGAAACAAATTGATTTAAGATGTTCAGCTTATCCCTCTGAGTTTCAGCTTTCTCTTAAAATTTGGCCTGCCAATTTCTTACTAATTTGTCAGTTTTTTAAAAGGTAATTTTTAAGATCTTTGTTCTGGCATTTTGTTTGTTCTCAATGGACTGAATTTTCTGAGAAATATAATCTACTATAACTGGAAATAGAAATATTGATTAGAACATTGGCACATACTTGGTCCTTGATTAATATTTGTTGCATGAATCAACAAAAAAGAAAAAAAAACAATGAAAGTGTTTCTTAACCATGTAAAGAAGGTTGGAATTTATGTTACAGATAAACAGAAACCATATTTTTGTGTTTTATTTTTAATATAGGAAATGATAAAATGACATTTTATTGTGGAATGAGAAAAATGGCTTGCAGCAAAGCTGGTGTTAATAGAGAGACCAGTAGCCTGGACATAAGGAGATAGAATTCAGAGTTAGCTGAGATACAGAACTGAAAAGCTGATGGGTGCTTGCGGGTAGAGAGTGAGTGAGAATTGTGAGTCATGACAGTGTCCCAAGTTTTATACTTCAGCAACTTGGTAGATGATGTTGCCCTTTTCAGAGTTGTGGAATATTACAGGAGGAATGGATTTGAGAAATGATTAACTCAGTCCTAAAAGTATGTTATTTCCTTTGATGTAGTTAGTAGAAATCATAAGAAAGATCTGAAGATATCATTGATTTGGCCCAAATTCTGAAGTTTAAAGATTTGGTCTGATTTTATGTTTAAGTATCTAGAATCTCTTAGCATTATCAATCATACAGATGAATTCATAAGAAAGCAAAATAATGTAATAAATGGCATGTTAAATTTGTACTTTAAATAAAAACATGTTCATAATTTGGCGGTTATTATGTTTTTTTTTTTTACTTTGTCAACTTTCATTTTAATACAAATCAATATAATAGGAAAATAAACACCTGAGTTTATGGCACTCAGAATGTAGTAAAGAAAAAAAACAAACATACAATTGAATTCTATCATATTTACTTACTTTAAAATAGTGCATTTTAATTTCATGCTGTATTCTGATTTTACACTGAGAACATAGGCATATATTATGCCACTTAGTCCTGGATGGAGGTGTGTTTGTGTGTGTGTTTATGTGTGTGTGAGTATGTGTGAGTACAGATTAGGTCTATATCATTACATAAGAACTTCATATAAAAAAGTATTTTAGACTTGTAGACCAAGTTGATTCACTTTAAAAAATTTTAGTTTCTCTTAGACATGTCTTAACACAAAAGTACCTCTTTATAATGGATCTTTATTTGAATGTGTGCATAAGTGTGTGTAGGGCACGTGTGTGCATGGCTGTGTATATTCAGACCTAAACTGTACTACAACTCTGTGTTTTCTATATTGTATTTAGCAAGACAGTGATTGACTCTGGACCTAAATCTTCTCATTTGTAAATTGAGGCATCACAATTAAGTGATCTCAAATGTCTATCCTAATTTTAAGATCTATACTTCAATGCATTTTGAAGAAATGCCTGGCTTTTATCTTTTATATATTTCATCATTTTTTTCAAGATGTTTTTCACAAAGTCCTGGGAAAATTAATCTCAAAAACAAATATAAGGTTCCCTCCTGCTATAAAATAAAGCCCAGCTCCTTAGCATGAGACCACAGGTGTTCTGTAGTCTGTCTACCTTTCTGGCCTCTCCCCCTCCAGCTCCTCACCACACAATTTCGTCATAGAAATATTGAGCAGCATATTAATTCATGCTCATTTCCTCTGTTTACATTTTTTTTCTTGCATTTCTTTTGCATTCTAACTCCTCTTCATTCTTTCAAATCAGCTAAGGTGTCCTCCCATTCAAGTTTTCCTCAGACTCTAAGCTGGGCTTGGAGCCCACTCTGGGAGCTTTTGCTACCATAGCACTTACTCAACATTATGCTGAAACCAGCTGCTTCTGTAATCACGCCCAATACTGGCCTGTAAATGCCCTGAAGACAGGATTGCTGTCATTTATCTTTATAGCCTCAAAATAAATATTTGTTGAATTGTTAAAAAGAGATTAAATCTGATTTTCTTTTGATTACTTCGTATTTTTATTTTTCACTTTCAATCTGTTCTACATAAATACAAGCCTTATTGTCTTATCTTTGTCTTATTTATGTTTTATTAATTACTTTAATACTGAATTATCAGATTTCTTCTAAGACTAGGACTTTAGCACTTTCATTAGTTTCTTAAATATGACTTCATTTTATGTGATTGTTAATTTTTTTCCGAAAATCTCACATATATTCAATTTTACAATTAGTTGATACTACTAAAATAGGGTAAAAACATTGAAAGATTTTCACAGAAATTTACTATGCTGAAAAAATTATACTGATAAATTCATTCCACACATTAAGATATACCTGAGAAATGTTGCATTTTTCATATGAAACGAGAAAAAATTATACAAAACTTTTAAATAGTTACTTTATTAGTGATAATTGAATTAATAATTAAAATAATAGCTATAATCTATTAAATACTTATCTTATTCCAGATGTTGTTCTATCAGCTTTAAACATTGATACCTACAATGATTCTGTAGTGCTAACGTGGTCTCTGTTTTATAAATGTACTTTGTAGGAAGTTAAACATAAACCATAAATATCAATTCAGTGCCTACTTCTCCACGTGTTTTTCATTTGAACCTGGCATACCTACCGAAGTGGATTAATTTATCTGGTAATGAACTGAAAAATAATAGTGGTATTAGGCACATATAGTAAAGGAGCATCTTGCTGGATCTATGGAGGAAACAAGGGATTAGAACATACATCCTAATCTTCAGGAGTTTGCTATCACCTGGGGCAAACAAGGTATAAAAATATGTTGTTTCATAAATTCTTCTCATGTTTTTATTGCTCAGACATCTATGTGGTGTCTAAGTGATTTATTTTTTGTACACTTTGAAGATTTAACATAATAAAAAATAAAATAATAATTGGTAATGATAATAATAATTAGCACAGTAATGTTTGCTCGTGTAAAAAAAATATCATGCCTTCAAAAATGCTGGTAGTAGTTCCTTTCCTGTGTAGATGCTTTTTAGCTTGATGCAATCCCTTTTGTCTATTTTTGATCTTATTGTCTATGTTTTTGAGGTTCTATCCAACAAACCATTGCCAAGACCAACGTAGTGGGGCTTTTCTCCTGTATTTTCTACTAGTAGTTTTACAGGTTCAGGTCCTACATTTAGATCTTTAATCCATTTGGAGTTCATTATTACATACGGTGTTAGATAAGGGTCCAATTTCATCCTTCTGCATGTGGATATCAATTAACAGAGTGAATTAACAGTGCATATTTGTAAGCAATAGATCTGATAACGAGTTAATATTCTAAATATACTAGGAATTCAAAACAAGAGCAAAAAATTTTAAAAAATAAAAAATGGGCAACAAATAGACAATTCTCAAAAGAAAACATGCAAACAGCCAACAAATATAAGAGAAAACACTCAGCAGTATTAATTATTAGGAAAATTTAAATTATAATTTAAATAATACATACCACCTCACACCTGTCAGAATGATTATTTTCAAGAATACAAATTATAATAAGTTTTGGTGAGGATGTGGAGAAAAGGGAGCCCTTGTACACTGTCGGTGGCAATGTAAATTCATACAGCCGTTATGGAAAACTGTATGAACATTCCTCAAAAGACTACAAATAGAACTGCCCTATAATTCAGCAATCTCACTTCTGGATACTTGAAATCAATATTTAAAAAAAACATCTTCACTCCCATGTTCATTGTAACATTATTTACAATAGACAAGTTATGGCGTTGGCCTAAATGTGCATTAACAGATAAATGGATTTAAAAAATGTGGTATATCTACATAATGGTACGCTATTCAGCCTTTAAAAAGAAAGAAATTCTGCCATTTGCTGCAAAATGGATGAAGCTGAAGGACACTGTGCTCAGTAAAACAAGCCAGGCACAGAAAGACAAATACCACACACTCTCACTCATATGTGGAATTCCAAACCATTGATCTCAAGGAAGCAGAGAGTTGAATGGTGGTTACCAGAGGGTACGGCGTGGGGAAAAGGGTCAAAGAGTATGAAGTTGCAGTTAAACAGGAGGAATAAACGATAAGTATTTAAGGTGATGTATATGTTATTTATTTAGCTTGATTTACTTATTACACATTGTATACATGCATCTTAACATCACTTTGTACCTCATAATTACAAGTATAATTTTTTGAAAAATTATATAAAATGTTAAAATGCTGGTTAAAAAATACTTGATAAGATAAATAATAATAATATTTTTAACTCATCTTGCCACTTTATATATAAATAAAAATCATAGGATTAATATTGTTAATAAATGCTGAAGGTGAACCTGAGCTGAGCTTCCTCAAGGACTGTCAAAAGCATAAGGATTGTTGTTAAAAGAACAGTGTTTTTTGACACACACTTCGATAGTCTCAGTTATCATGGTACATATCATTCAATTTAATTGATTTAAACTGAACCATCTGCTGCCTAATTGGCTCATAGCCAGAGGGATTTATGTAAGTAAATGAATATCAGAGATAGAAAGAATACTAATGTGAAGTTTATGTTTCATTAAGAATGTCTCCTCATTCATCAAAAAAAATTAAATATATTAAAATTCAGGCAAATCAAAAAAGCCTACTTTTAAGACTGTATCTCCTGACATTGAACATCAAACAATAAGAGAGTAATAGCTGAGAGATAGGAAATAAACAAGATAAGCTCTCCGATTGCCCCAGTTTACTGTCTGGAGAGGTTTCCAGGTAGCACAGAAAGAGGAAAACCAGATAGAACCATTAGCTGGAAAAGTCATAGCGAGCAAAGTGGAGAAGCCAAGGCTGATAGAGTTTGCAATAGAGAGTATCCAAGAGGAAAGTGTTGCACAGAGACAGAATTTCAGAAATCTGGAAGAGTTCCCCTTAAGTCATCAGCCAAATACTAATCAGCACAAGAATATGAGAGCACAACTTGAGACTGGGGAAAGAAATGTGTGAAAATTAGATGTAATAATCCTTGCATTCATGCAGGGCTGAAAAAACAAATGCCAATTCCCACCAAGCAGAGCAGAAATCCTAATAATTCATAGGGTATCAGGTAGAGTATTCAGAAAATCTTTGCTTCAATTGTGGGGCAAAATTAGCCATAGGACAAATTCTACTCTGGTCCTGCCTGACTAAATTTAAAGGCAATTAGCAGACCTGAGCTGCAAGAAATGTTAAAGGAATTCCCCCAGGCAGAAGAAAAATAACACCAGATGGAAATAAGGATTTACAAAAAGAGATGATTTTGTTCCTCATTATAGGTCACATTTTTCAGCTTCTTTTGCATGCCTTGAGAGTTTTCATTAGCTATGGAACATTGTGAATTCTATCTTGTTGGGTTGTTGGTGATTTTTTTTTCTTTTGCCATTGAATAAACATTTTTGAGTTTTGTTCTGAAATTTAATTAAATTTGTTGAAAACAGTTTAATTATTTCATGTCTTTCCTTTAGCATATGCTAAAAACCCATAAAAAGAGATAATAGTATAAAAATATCAATGAATTATAGTTCTTAACATGGCTTTAGGGGAGACATACAAACAATCTACAACTTCAGATTCTAGCCATGACATTACAAGAAGGATTGAATTTACCATCCTCCTAAAACAAACAATAAACAAAAACAGTAAACAAGAGAAAATATTTTCAGACATTGACAAAAAGGCATCTCTTGGGACTTTGATTTCTAAGAGAAGTGAAATGGATAAGGCTAGCCCGACAATTGTTCTGGTTTGCTGCCTGGACACAATTTCAAGAACATATGCACAGAAAGGTAAGCCCAAAAGGAACCCAGTTACAGAGATAAGGAATGTAAATGGAAGGAAAAAAAGGGCTGAGGCAGCCAGAAGTGGCGGGGACAGAGTTCTGGAAAAGAAAAAGAGCTTCAGAAATCTGACTAAGGAGTCCTTTTGCATCTTTGCTGAGTACTCTCTCATATATGCAAGTGTAGAGAAAACTCCGCGAGGCCAGATAAAGAACAATCAGGTATCTGAAGGGCAAAAATTTCCACAGTTCATATAAGGGAAGCTGTAAGAAAATATATTGAACTCCACCTAGCCAGAGTGAATCCTTGGTGACCCTTTAGCATATTCGGAAGACTATTTGTCACCAGAGGGGACTATACCTTTGTAATCTGGTCAAACTATCCGTAGAATGAAGGCAATTCTAGACCTGTCCTAGCAAAGCTCTTTAAAAAAAGACTTAAAGGGATGACTTTGATCTGCAAGTAATGATTTCCTGCCAATAAACACAAAGCTTAACACTTTTTAAAGGAAGAAAAGAATCTTGACTCTCACTAACATCAAATCTATAATGTTGAGGATAAAATTAAAAATGACTGCTTATATGAAGTGGAATAATGTAACCCAAAGCAGAAGAAAAATAATGAATAGAAATAGAACCATAAATGACATAGATGATGAAACTAGAAAATGCAATAAAGAGCTATTATAAATGTGTAGAAATATGTAATGAGTAACATGAACAAAATACAAAGGTAAATGGAAATTTAAAAAAACAAAATAGATAGAACTTTCAGAATTGAAAAATAGGCCAGGCGTGGGGTGGCTCATGCCTGTAATCCTAGCACTCTGGGAGGCTGAGGCACAAGGATTGCTTGAGCTCGGGAGTTCAAGACCAGCCTGAGCAAGAGCGAGACCCCGTCTATACCAAAAATAGAAAGAAATTAATGGGACAGTCTAAAAATATATAGAAAAAATTAGCCGGGCATGGTGGCACATGCCTGTAGTCCCAGCTACTTGGGAGGCTGAGGCAGTAGGATCGCTTGAGCCCAGGAGTTTGAGGTTGCTGTGAGCTAGGCTGACGCCACCGTACTCTAGCCCGGGCAACAGAGTGAGACTCTGTTTCAAAAATAAATAAATAATGCGCACCACGCAATAGAATGGACATATTTGAAACCTGGACTGAGGGGGGAGGGGGAGCAAGGGCAACACACGTAACCTAAACATCTGTACCCCCATATTATGCTGAAATAAAAATAAATAAATAAATAAATAAATAAAATAGAATTGAAAAATAAAGTGTCTAAATGAAAATTTTAATTAGATGAAATCAACAACACATAACACATTACACAAGAAAACATCAGTAAATTTGCAGATTTAGCAATAAGTCCATTAAAAATGAAAAAGAAAGAGAATAAAATAAAATTAAAACAGCAACAGTGGCCTGTGGAACAAAATGAAGTTATCGAACATACATGGAATAGGAGTTTCAGACATGGTAGGGTCAGAGAAACAAACAAAAATTGAAGTAATACAGGCTAAAAAATTTTCAAATTTGAATAAAATTATAATGCTAACTCCACACTCAGCAGAATTTTAAAAATTTATAAAAATAGAACACAAAATACATCAAAAAATTACTAAAAACAAGTAATGGAGAAAATCTTAACAGTAGCCAGAAAAAGGTGCAAAATATATAAGAAAAACAAAGATAAAATGATTTCATATTGCCATAGAAAATATATAAGCAAAAACTTAATGGAGGCCAGGTGACTCACTCCTGTAATCCTAGCACTCTGGGAAGTCTAGGTGGGCGGATTGTTTGAGCTCAGGAGTTCAAGACCAGCCTGAGCAAGAGCGAGACCCCGTCTCTACTAAAATTAGAAAGAAATTAATCGGACAACTAAAAATATATAGAAAAAATTAGCCGAACACGGTGGCACATGCCTGTAGTCCCAGCTACTCGGGAGGCTGAGGCAGAAGGATTGCTTGAGCCCAGGAGTCTGAGATTGCTATGAGCTAGGCTGACGCCACAGCACTCTAGCCAAGGCGAAAGAGTGAGACTCTGTCTCAAAACAAAACAAACAAAAAGAAAACTTAATGGAATAACATCTTGAATGTGCTGAAAAATATTACTGCAACCTAAAATTCTATATTTAGTATATGTCTCAAAAACAAACCTCAAATAAACCTTTTTCAGAAAAAAATCTGTGAATATAGCTAACCCTATATACATATAAAAACAATTGAATTTGTAGTTTATAAATGTTACCTCAAAGAACATCCAGTACCACATACGGTCACAGTTAAATTCTATAAATTGTTACCAAAGAAATAATACCATTCTTATACTTTTTTTTCTCATAAAATAGTGTTCAATATTACCCTGATACCAAAAGCCAAAAAAGAAATGTCAAGATAATAAAACTGGAAAATAATATCCTCACGAAGACAGATATAAATTCCTTAACAAAATATAAGCAAATATGATGCATCATAGTTTTACAGCAGGAATGTAAGGTTGGTTTAACATTTGAATACCCACAGATGTAAATTGACATATTAGTAGACTTTTTAAAAGTTATGATTACCACAAAAGATGCAAGAAAGTCTTTGAAGGAATTCAAGATGCATTCGACATAAAAAAGAAAAAAAAATCTTTCAACAAACTATTAATAGAAAGGAATTTCCTCAAGTTGATAAAAGAGTTCTATGAGAAATTCTCAGCTAAAATCACATTTAATGGTGAAAGTTTCAAGATTCCTTTAATATCAGCAACAAGGAAGTGATCCTTACTCTTATTATGAACCCATTCAATAAGTCAAAATATAAAAATATGTAAATATTGTAAAAGAAGAATTTAAACTGTCTTTGTCACATGTGACACATGCAGAAACATATATCTACATTAATGTTGGGGAATCTAGAAAAAGAACTTGTGGGTAAACTAGCAAATGCTACAAAGTACCAGATCACTATACAAAAGTAAATTGTATCTTTATATACTAGCAATGAACAGAAATTGAAATTTTAAAAATATCAGTCATAATACCATCAAAAACATGAAATACTTAGTGATAAATTTAACAAAATATGTGCAAAGTGTGTACATAGCAAACTAAAAAACATTGCTGAGAGAACTCTCTCTCAATGCAATCCCAATCAAAGTCCTAGCAGGCTTACTTGTTGAAATTGACAAGCTTATTCTAAAATATATGGTAACATAAAAGATAACAAATAGATAAGCAATTTTAATTTTTTAAAAGTTAGAAGACTTACACTTCCTGGTTTCAGGATGTCATATAAATATAGAAATAATCAGGCCAATATGATGTTGGTATAAGGATAGATAAATAGATCATTATAATAGAATCCAGAGTCTAAATATTAATATATAGATAGATAGATACATAGATAGATAGAAAGATATTAATTTCTCTTCCACAAAGTTGCCAAGGTAATTCAACGAGGAGAATATTGTCTGTTCAAATAATGGGACTAGAAAAATAGCATTTTTTATGGAGGAAAAAAATGAACCATGGTTTTTAATTCACATCATACACAAATTAACTCAAAATAGATCTTATATCTGACAATAAGACATAAAAGTATAAAACTTCCAGAAGAAAAGATAAAACAATATCTTAATGCCCTTGGAGTTGGTAAGCAATGATTTATATCAATCACAAAAAAAGGAATGAACAATTTAAAAATTTACTTATACACTATATCAAAATTAAAAACTACAATTCTTTAATGCATACTCTAATTCACCTAAATTTTTATATATTCATTCTATATGTGAAGGTATTTTGTATTAAAATGAGTAAGCAACCATAGCAAATCTACCATAGAGTGAAATGTGATCATAAATAATTTCTACCCTCTTGTTGCAAGATAAACTAGATCGCTACTTTAGAACTAAGTAGAAAAATAAAATGGAAATATTTCTTATGGAAATTTAATGGGTGAAACATGGGGAAAAGGAAAGAATCGTAGTTTTACAGATGTGTTCAGTTTTAAAGAAGACAGGACATATTAACAAAGTAGAAGATTGAAAAGTCAAGGGGGAAAAGTTATTTAGCTAAGTAAAATGGTTTCTGAAAACTTAGAAGATGGAAGCCTTCTGCAAAGATTTTTAACAGCCTCCTGACAACATTATTGCCTAGATAATGGAGTAATGCCCCTGAGAAATTCTAAAAGCACCATTGCTTAAGAAATATCAAAACCGTTTGAACTAATCATTAGATGCAGACAGACTGGACAAATTCCATGGTCATAGGAAAGAACGTGGCTTTCTGAAGTCTCCGTATTGGTAACAGCTTTTCAGTGAGTAAATCTAAGATGCAAGCTTGCTCAGTTAATATAACAACATTTGCTCTTGGGTTGGATGTTAATAAAAACTCACTATTTTTCTTCTGTACGGCCTCACTTTTATCTTTAGTTGTGTTTTTACTAAAGAAAAGTGACTCTTTCACCTCTTCCAGCTCAAATTAATATTTTATTTTCTGTTTGGCATTGGGAAATTACTCTTTTGTGGTTAAATCATTTTCTTTATTTCAAGTTGTTTTCATTTGTTTGAATCATGAAATAGCTTAAAAATACGGATTGTGCCTATAAACAACTCCAATTAAAGAGCAATCACTTTTCAACTAGCTTTAGGGGAACTGATTTTCTATTAAACTATCAAGGCCATGTTTCAATCACAATGCAATAACATTCTCATTTTAAATGACACTGAATGAGACTTAACCACTCCAAACTAAACATACTCCTAGTATTTCCTAATATTAAGACTCCAAACTTCCAAATCATGGGAGAGAGAGTAGATTGTTTTAGCCCATAAAAGTTTAATTATCTTCTTGACTTTTCATTTTTCTCTTGCAAAGATCCTTCCTTATTTTATCTACTCAAAATATGTTACATGTACATGGCACTGTTTTTGGAAGTTTAGAACAATGAAATGACATATCTTACGGTTCCACAGAAAGACCTTACAACTAACTTTAGAAGATTTTACAAGAGAAAACTCAAGTTGTATGTGGTAAATTGACATGTAAGGAAATATAACATGAAATGTCTAATTCATGATTGCCCAAAGGATGGCATAGATGTTGCAACATTGTGGGTTTTTTTTTTTTTAATTTTACAGAAAATAGAGATCAGTAGGACGTAGGCTGTTGATGGGATGCTTTATAGGAGAGGTGAAACCTCTCTTCTTATTCTACAAATATTTTCAAGTATCTTTTGTATAAGCTATCTATCTTTGGAGATACAAAGACAAATGAATATATACATATAGTTTACAGTCTAAGGGCTGAAACACACCTACAAACTGATAACGGGAATATTATTTAAAGTGAAAAATATGAGAAATGACACAGAGAAGGCACTTTAGTAAATGGCTTAAGGAAAAGAAGGAAATGGGGGCAGAAGACTGGCATTTGTTGAACATCTACTGTGTATTAGAGACATCATTTTATATATCATTAATTTAAAAAAACACTCCAAAGCATTAGTATTATTATTATTATTCTCATTTTACAGATGAAGAAATGGAGTTGCAGAAAAAATTTACGTAATTTTCCTAGGGTAAACAACAGGGTTAAGATTTGAATTCCAGCCTGCTAGCTCCAAAATCCTTCTTCTCAAAGGAATAAATGTTTAGGGAGATTGCAATCCTGAATATAATTCTATAGGAGGTATAAACTCTTACAGTAATTCCTCATAGATAACTATCTAACATCATGAAACACTAGTCCTCAGATCTACTTCTCTGAATGTGATTTGGCTTTCTATGTGCCTCTGTAAATTTTCTTTACAAATGGTATACGTGAAGAGAGGAATTAATTCTATTACAATGTTTGCACCAAACTTTCGGTGTTGACTTTCAGCTTTGAAACTTCCAGCAGAGTCGATCTGGGGAAAGGAACAGGATGTTTGAACAAGGAAAGGTAGAAATGACATTTATGCTCCTAAACCTAAAATTGAAACTTGGATATTATTCCAGTTGTCTCTTGATGCATAACAAAGTTCCCCAAAATTTAGTGGCTAAAAACAGCTATTTTACCTTTCTCAAAATTTTGAGGGCCATAAATTTGGCTACGGTTTAGCTGGACAGTTTATCTCTCATCAAACTAGCATCACCTGCAAAGACTGAGCCAGGTGATCCACTTTGAATCTGATCTCTTCACACACATGTCTGGTATCTCAGTGTCCCTTGGCTCCTCCTTCTTCATCTCTTCACATGGTATTTCAATCTACTTGGCCTTTTCATGTAACCTGAACATCTCACATCATGGACACACTTCTCACATGGCATTGACTACTCCCAGAAAAAGCATTCCAAGAGCAAATAGTCCAAGAGGCCCAGGAGCAATTGCAGGGATTTTTATGACCTAACCTCAGAGGTTGTAGGATGTCACTTTTCCATATCCTATTGGCCAGCCCAGATTCAGGCCAGCCCAGATTCAAGGGGAAAAGAGGAATAGATTCCACATCTTCACAGGGATATGTGCATAAAAGGGAGGGGGAAAAAATAATGGTGCTCATCTTAAAAACAAGCTTCCACTGCCATGGAACAGTCCTAATATAAATAACTACTCTGGCTCATTAATCAGTTATCATCTAATTTACTCAAATTTGGATATATTTTGATCATAAGTATGTAAATTAACACAGTGGAAATTAAGCACATAAACTTCCCACTAGAAATGATGTGGGCCAAGATAAGGAAAGAATTCTATCAGCAAGTAGAGTGACCTGCTCAGAGAATCCCTGTTTTTATCCAATGATATAGAAAAGAATTTTTGAAATACAGGTTAATTTGATTGGAAAATGCATATGAGTTTTAATGAGCTTGATCCTATGATAGGATACTCAAATATTTTGTCTGACATTTAAATCTTCAGTTTGACCAGTGAGATACATTCATTGGTTGAAAACCTTAGTGAGCATTTGGTCATACAGTTTGAAGTAGACTTTCTACCCAGACCCAAAGTCATCTGTTTTGCTATACACATGTACACACACCCCCCACACACATGCACAGGTCTTTGCTGTGATAAATATCTCTGTGACTAAACACCAAAGGGGCTGATGGTTTTCCTATTTTAGCCCCTCAGAAGAGGTTCACTCACACAAAATGGAAATAGGATGTGGCAAAGAAAAATTGCAATGTAAAGGTTAAACAGGCATGAAAACTTTATTCCAGACTATTGCAACAGGGGAATGAGATTGAACTCTACTCCACTAATACAGAAAAAAAAAAAAATGAGTCAATGGAAAAGTAGGACATTAGAGGAAAGGTTGGTCATGTGATCAGGCCATCCATATTTGCTAATTGTTGCTTATGGAAGTTAGGTTTCTGCCTTCCCACAAAAACAGGGAGATAGGGTATTCTCTTTCTTGATGATTATATTTCAAATGAATGGCTACCGGGTCCTTAAGAAAGATATTCCTAGGTTGTAAATCTGGTAAGAAATTAGGATCAGGAGAAGATTTACATCTCAAAGGGACAGAGAAAGAATTTGCAATTCAAAGTTTTCTAAAGTGAATGCTCTAAGAAGAGGGAGGTCAGGACCTATAGTTAGGAAAAAACCTGTTTAAAGTTTGGTCAAGCTGAAGAGAATGGAATGTCAAAGCCATCTTGATCATGTAGATATAACATACCAAAGTTAAGATATGTTATCTAGGGAGCCACACCTCAAAACTGATTCTAAGTAACTCACATAAAATGTACAAGTTAAAAGATGAATCTTGCACTATAGCAAGGACTTTAAACTGCCTAATGGACTGGGACACATCCCTCAGCTTCAATTTCTCCCTACAGCCAAGATGGAATAGAAAGTAATCGTTATGATGATGTCCTGCACAGAAGAAAACCCAATCTCTACCCAGCTTTATCCAAGCTTGAAAGAAAGCCCCAAAGCATTAATTTTGCAATATGTAGAGAATACTGGATTCAGCAATCTTATATGCTTTGTTAAAACTAATTTACAACCTTAAAATTGCATCTTATATAGGCCATGCCCCTTCAGGCATTTCAGTTGTACCTAACATTCTATGAAATAGAATTCCCTCACAGAGGAGTTGTCAGGCTCACAAGCCTCAGAAAGTTTGCCCTAGGGAGTAACCCTATGGTCCTGAAAAATGCTGTCCATGTGTTTTACCATTTCTGAAATACTCTGCTTGTAAATCACACAGAGCATTGCTGGCATTTTCTAGGGAGCAAAAATTTACTGGTAGCCCTCTGGCATAAAACATAGAAAGAAAAACAGAAGACAAAACAGGCACTTGCCACCTAAAATTTATCTATGAAACTAAATCCAAAAAATAAATAAACTTACATAAGCTATGTATTATATGTCCCACTTTCAGAAAAATTCTAAGCTTTTTACCCCAAATCCTTCCTGATGTTTGAGTTTCCACAGTTAAGTGTTCATAGATTTTGCTGGAAGCTCTGATCTCTGTAAAAATGCAAAAGTCTCAAGGAAAAGTTAAAGTGTACAATGGCCCTTCAGTGTACTGACAGCAACCTACAAACATTGAAAAGATAATGCAATAATCATGCACATATGCAAGTTTTTTTTCATGAATGTCTAACTTGACCTGTTTAAAGTTTGGTCAAGCTGAGGGGAATGTCAATTCCATTTTGTCAGATACACAAAATACACCAAAGCCAGAATATATTATCTATGTAGCCACACTGCAAGAGGGATTGCAAGTAACTCTCATAAAGTATACAAGTTAAGAGATGAATCTTGCTACAGCAAAGTCTATAAACTGCCTAATATTGATAAAATAGAAAATAATTGTTTTCTAAAGTAACACTGAAGAATAATGGAAAAAGGAAAGTCTCTTCAGTAAATGGTTCTAGGTCAATTGGATATTGTAGAATGCAAAAACCATTACAAATCCTTTCCTTTTACCAAAAAGTAGAGTCCTCCTTCGTCCTCCTTTAAATCTGGGTTGGCTATGTTGCCTTATTTGGTCAGTGGGGTGATAGCAAACATGATGCCAACAGAGATTGAAAAGTGTTTGTGCATTCAGGCTTGTCGTTTGTTACTGGTCTCGAGAATTCTGTGACCACCACCACGTCAATAAGCCTGAGCTAGCCTCCTGGATAATGAAGAACAGATGACCCAGCCAGCCAACCACCAGACACATTGACTGGCTTCTGATAACATACACATGATCGGGCCTTTCAGATACTAGATTGTCCACGTAAATGGAGCCTACATTGCCGACCCAGAGAATCATAAACTACGTAAATGCTTGGCTTTTTAAAAACTTAAGTTTTGAGGTGCTGTCTTATACAGCAAAATCTACTTGATAGAGATATTTGATATTTTGAAAAAGAACATTAATCCCTTATAGCTTCATGGTTAAAAACAAAAAAGCTTCTAGAATAAAGCCTACAAGAATCTTTAAGATAGAGAGTTCTCAAACAGTACATAAATCACTAACAATATAGGAGAATATTGATAAATTGGACTGTATTACAATTAAGAATGTTTCTATTCAAAAGAAAAATTTAAAAAATTAAAAATGCAAGTGGCAGAGTGTGAGAAGAAATTTGGAATACCTGCAACCAATATATAGCTCATACGTAGACTACGTAAAGAACTACAATAAAAAAGAGATAAAAAATGGAAATATTTGAATTATTCACAAAAGATGACAGCTAAAGTTCAATAAACATAAAAATATGCTTATCATAACTTGTAATCAGTGAAATTAAAATGTAAAATGCTATGAGAGATATGAAATATATTTTATGGTAGATGGAGGGAGTTTTTAAGACCAAACTCTTAAAAAAATTATGGAAAAGCCATAAAAATAAAAAAAAAAATCACATGTTTGAAGGCATCAGAGAGCTGCTGACACGACCAAGACCGAAATGTCTAACACGTGCAAAAAGGAAAAACCAACTAGAATTAAGCTTCAGGCTCTTTTTTGCTGGGAACACACACCAACTCTGAGTACAGGGAGAGGCAGAGAATCCATTTCTAGTTTCTTCTTTTTTCTTTCTATGTTGTAGTACTTATTGGTGGTGAACGACTTATTTTACATATATTGGAGGGACTCTGTTGACATAAAATAGAAAGTGTACCTCTGCTGGCTTCACATGATTCTAGGCCAAATGATTAATAATGTGTAAATATATTAGAACAAAAACACAAAATACATATTGATAAAGCCCACGAGGTTTGTGTCTTTAATTCTTATCCAATATATGATTGACATCAGATACATTAAGATTTCATGTGACTGGAAGTACTCAGAGATTTTTTTTTGTAACAATGAATATATCTTTTTGAACTGCTAAAGCATTTTCCTCTCAATATTAATAACAGGATTCAAGCAGTTATTTTCTGCAACCTTCTCCATGAACTCCTTTTTGACCCATTTTGACATCTAGACAGAGTTTGAATCTGTACCTGCCCGACAAGCAGGGCAATATGCTTGGAATGCAGATCCCATCCAACGTAAACATAAAATAGGCTGCCAGGAAAACTGATTACAACCTTGTAGTTTGAGAGTTGATTGTTGTCTCCTTGAGAGATACTGTAAAAAATATGAGAACTCATTAAAGGATACTTTTTTGTAGTGAAATCCACCTTTCCCCATTCCCATGTTGAAGAAATTACACTGGTCTTTTAAATGTTGAAGTACCCCAGGTAAGTATAATGGAGAAAAATACAGAATACATGCAATGCCATTGTTAAATTCTTACATACTTTTAACGCTTAGCATTTATAACACACACTTCACTGATAAAACATGTCATGTGTTGTCTCATTTAATCTTGTTATGTTTCAATCTGCTACAAGCAATTTGAACATATCCACTTGAAACTTTAGTCTTGTGAATATTTCCCCTAAAAGAAGCAAATATAGGATTTTATAAAAGAAACTAGCCTTACTTCATGACTTGTATTGATGAATTTGGAGGAAATTTCTCAGTCTCTTTATGATGACCATTCATTTTATGTCATATTTTCAAACAAAAAAAAATATTACAGGTGGGAAATTACCCGAAAGCAAAAATTTAGAAATTACAGTTGATTTTGATGAGAACTTACTGGTTGGTCACTGAACTGGATTACATTCCAGGTGAACATGCACTTTAGAATTCTGACCTGGGGCTAAATATGGGTATTTTGGGGTATTGTATATCTGTAGCTTCTTTTCATGTCACAGAACCAATTAGGATAGCTTCATAGCCTGTATAATCAAATACACAAAACTTTAAGAGCTATTAAATAATTTTACCAATTTTAACATTCAATAGGCATTTAAGTTTAGACATTTGATAGGCAGATAAAAATAGAGAAGAAAATTTTAAGAAAAATTGCTTTTAAGCATACAGAATGTTGAAACTTACCAAAAAGCAAAAGAATGGAAAATTCTTGAAATTCATATATTTTTTCAAACCATCTATAGATATTTCTATCAAAAAGTAAAGACTCCTATTAGGGAAATTCCAAACTCCATCTCACAGAAAATTTAGCACAATGAAGATTTAAAGTATCTACTTATTGCTTTACACTGTGCACAATATCATGAAAAATAAAAACAAACAAAACAAACAAAAACAAAAAACCAAAAAACAACATTCTGCTGTAATTCTGGGCACTGTCATCTAAAAAAGAAATAAATAATTTCAATATTCAAAAAATGGTCCTTGAAAGAATTCATGTCTGTGTTTTCGGAGAATCAGTTTGAGGAAGTAAACACAGACCTATAGAGAAGAAAGAACTCAGCGTTGGTGGGGAAAGCTAGCTTTCTGAATATATTTCAGAGATTTCCTAGGAGACAAAAATTTGTGTTATTCTGGTGGTCTTAGAGGGATGGAATTGCCATTGTTGAGCACTCTTCATAGATTTTTTTGCCCCATATTAAGAACTTAATTAAAGAGTTTTCTAAATGCTAAATGAGCTACCTCAACAAATAGTGACTTCCTCACTAGTAAAATTTACGAGCTTGACAAGCATTTGACAAAACTGACTTTTCAGATTCTTGACAAAACTGCAAATGCTTTGTAAATGAATAGACTTTGCTTTTATTACTTATTCCTAAACTCAACAAGTCAGTTGAGTGGAATGAATTATTAAAGATAGCAAAACTAAAGAAAAATTTACTTCTAATCAACCCAGGGACATTGCGGAGAGGAAGGTTCTGACAATACAGCCCTAACCTGAGCTAAGGTTGGAGTGCTGCTCTGGGCAGCTCTGCGTCCTCCTGTAATCTGTAAAAGGAAGGTAGGTCTGTCTTGTGAGGAGGTCAGGGTTTTGAAGGGAACTTGATGAAGCAGTGAATTTAGATCTGTTGGATAAAGTGAGACAGGTAAAACAGTGAGAGTGGCAATAACATGTCAAGAATTATTGGAGGAGATGGAACGATGATGCCTCAAAGGGTGGGTAAAATCAGGTCAAGGGGAAGGAAAGCCATTTTAGATAAAAATTTAATTCTTAAATGAACTCCTACTTTGAATGAATTTTTTTCATTTTGGTGTAATGCTGAAAGCATGCTTCTGTTGATGTTTTGATATTGCCGTATTGGCGTGCATCCAGGACGATCACACTGTTGATGAAATATGTTGAGTGTAGGCCAAAATCCAGGCCCACACAGCGCACTGATGCTGTATTAGGAAAATCCTTGTGCCTTGGAGGCAGTGTCACTACACAGGTTGAGTGAATTGCTTAGATACAGGCAGAGCAGTACCTGGCATACTTGTGGGGATCACCTGATTTATAGCTCTGTGGTGTGGTAGTCACATATTCCTTCTTCAATGCTTGGAGAATATGACAAGTCACAGTGAATAAAAACAAAATGAAAAAAAAAAAAAACAGAGTACTGAGTAGATACACACATTAATGGCAGAAAGATTCTGAAGCATCAAATCAGGAGATGGAAGGATGGGCTTCAAACTGCCACAGTTTGTGCCAGTGAATATTTCTGGGAGAATCTAGACGTTTAGCCCAAACTAAATTCAATCAAGGTTCACTAATATAGTTCTGTTATGTTGAAAACCTGAAATTGTTCCAACCTGATCACTATATTATAATAAGAAATAATTAGAGGACAAAACAGATTTTTGCATTTGCTTATGCAGAATTTCATCCATGATAAACATTATGTGAATTCAGAAAACTCAGCCCAGCTCAGCTGAGCCATGCAGGAATACACAAAATACACTCTCCTCGAACATCCTTCAGCACACTGCCTGTGTTTTATGTTACGAGTCACACTCATTCCTATCTGGTGGTACAACTTTCCATCCAATTTCAGATAATCCTCTTCCACCACTTCACAGAAACTTAAAAGTTGAAACGTTTGATGCCTACTTCCATGAAGGAACTTAAGATTTTTTTCTTCCAAGGCAAAGTGCCATATTTATTGCACTGTTTATGTATTTCTTAACCATTTAATATGTATAAAGCTGTGCTTCTGTTTTAATCAGGTTCTTATTGTTTTGTCTAATGTGTCACTGACAAAAGTTTTGAGAATTATGCTCCCAGACCCATTTTTCTCCTAAGCCCTATGGCTTTTGTTGTGTAAATTTGCATAATGTGATAATTTTTAGCATTATATACATCATCTTAGAGCAGAGCTGACTGCACTATAAAAATCCTTTTGTCCAGCAATCCTTTGTCATTATGCAGATTAGATGAAGAGCTGATAAGTAAGTATCTCAGAAGACACGGATCCAAGCTTACAGCAGAAATGTGTTGCCACCTTGCAGTGGACAAAAACAATACTCAGAAAACAAAAAACCATACAAAAAAACAGGGAAGGAAGGAAGCAAGGAAGGAAGGAAAGGAGGGAGGGAGGGAGAGAGGAAGGAAGGAAGGAAGGAAGGAAGGAAGGAAGGAAGGAAGAATTATATTGGTCATAATTCCACCCATGGCAATCCAAATTACGTTGTTAGATAACCATCCTTCCTGAATGAAGTTTGCTCTCATTCACCATTTCACCTCCACCATTTCATATTACCCATAAAAACCATGTTCTCTTTTAGTGATAAAGAATTGATAATACATGAGCTCATTTGTCCACTCCTCCCACCTTTACCTGACTCCAGAAGAAGAGCTTCTTAAGGTTGCTCTTGGCTACCTAGAAGAAGTAAGTAGCCTAAGATAAGTAAGTAAGTAGCCTAAGCAAGGCTAAGGCTGTCAACTAAGATAGATCCACCTTTCTTTACATCTGCACTTGAGGATACTTTATAATATTAAACCAGATATATATTACCTGTAGTTGAGATTTTGATTCATTAAGGAAAGCTCTCAGTATCTCAATTACTCTCTCTCAGATAGAGTCAATCCTTATCATTTGTGGATTCTATATTTATGAATTCACCTATTAGCTAAAATTTATTTGTAACCCCAAAATCAATGCTAGCAGTGATCGCAGAGTCATTTGAAGACATGTGCAAAGCAGTGAAAAATTAGAGTCACCCGAAAGGGCAGGTTCCCAGATGAGATTGAACAAGGTAATGCTCTGCCTCTTCTGGTCCAGCTCTCATACTGTAAACAAGTGTTATTTTTCGCACTCTATTTACTAGCATGCTTTTTTGAATTTTTGTACTTTTTTGGAGTGATATTACTGTTTAAAATGGCCCCTGAATGTAGTGCTGAAGAAATGTCTAGCGTTCCTAAGCGCAAGGCCTTACAGCCTAATGTGTATTAGGTAAGCTTTTTTCAAGCATGAGTTACAGTGTTATTCACTGTGAGCTTGATGTTAATGAATCAGAAATATTAAAAAAGGTACTTTTAAACAGAAACACAGATAAAACATGGTTATATATTTATTGGTTGACAGAAATGTGACCAGCGGGTCAAAGGAACCTAACCCTAACCCTTTAGAGTAATGGTTCAAGATTCACTAATTCAGTATTCAGTGACTTCATAGAACATAACTATTGTGAATAACAAGAATTAACTTTAAATATATTGTTTTAGTTGCCTTTTATGTGTCACTATTTCTGCATTGCTCTGTCTTTTCTAGAGAGTAGGCACAGAATCCACATTGAAGTAAGTAGGATTTATTTACTGAGATTACAGAAAAAGAGTTATGTTGGGTAGTAGTAAATTTTGGTAAAAATTGACAATTGCCAAAAATGGACCATTTAGGCTTATTTAATGATTAAGGCCTTCAAGGGCCCCTGTGTTGATTCTTCTGTTTTAAGACCTGAGTGTTGACCTACCTGCCTGGATTGAGTTTGCTTCTTGCAGTAGTAGACAGATTGGTGGAAATTGTGAAGGCTCAGTTTCTTTGAATTTCATAATAAATATAGTTGATTTGGAATGCAAAGAAAAGAACTGTGGTAAATTTATCATAATGAAAGTTGTAAGAATTCTAAGCTCATCAAAATATTTTAACAGAGCGTGACAAGGTTAAGTAAGTGAGGGACAAATTATTGATTGTTTTTTCCATATTCTTTCCTTTCCCTAAATTCCTTCATTTGAGAGTGATATTGAGGTATTCAAGATTCTTTGCCAAAGAGGAACAGTGTGTATCAGGACCAAAATATTTTCTGTATTGTGGAGCTGAAGACACTCAATTTTTTAGCATACGCTGAAAAGCTAGAGCAAGGAGTTTACCACATAAACTGTGTTAAATCTGTCCTGTGGACATCCACACTAACACTTACTGTAGACGTTTGAATGGTATTATCTGGGATTAAACCAACTACAAATAATAATTGTATAACCATATGTTCACAGTTTGAAAAGTATGCTCACATACATTATCTTCTCATAATATAATTGGCTTCTCAATTATTTATCTTGCTACTTTATCTTTACACACACACTCATAAATATTTCATTATTATATATTTAGGATACTATATTTTAACTGCAAAATACATCAGATTGGGAATAAATTATCACAATTTTATGGATAAAAATTAATATTTCACTTTGTAAAGTCACTTGCCACAGGAAATGAGATTAGGTAACAATAGAACTGGATTTTAATCCATTTTTTTCTCCAAATCGCTAATTAGTCTTCTATATATTAGTCTTCAGAAATATAGTAATGTTGATTACTATGGATTAATTAAAATATAATACTTATAATAAAATATTTTCATGCCTTATTAATTGGAAAAGTTTCCCATAATTCTGTTGATATGCTACAGTTTGGATTTACAAAAAAAAATATTTTGTTTGCTAAGAAGTTATTTTCAAAGAGTATATTCCATGTAAAACAAGAAATTATATCATTAAGTATTACTTCCTGGAACTTATTTAATTTACCTCATGGAATTATAATAAAAGCATTTGACAAATGTATTTGTTTATTTTGTAAGTGTCAGGAAAATCAAATCTTTTTTGTAAAATAATATTTTCAAAATCAATAATCTTTGCAAGACAATGATCTCTACTGATAACATTTAGAAATTTTGTTTATCCTGGCAATCTTAGCCAAAGTCTCTGAAATAATGTAGTTTACAAAATGGCTGCTCTGAAATATAACAGAGAAATTACATGTTGTCCTAGGATGACTGTATACCAAACTCTTAAATGGCGATTCCTTTGGTTTAGAGATGCACAAAGAAATAGAATGATAACTGTGCAATGGGCTAAGATATAAGAAGTTTACATGAGAATTCTGAAATACATTAGAAATTGTTTTATTTTTTAATTTTGCTTTTAATGCAAGTGATCCATCTGTCTGACAATACCTAGAATGAACAGAGGCCATTAAAGAACTATCAAGTTGTTGTCCTGTGGTGCGGAAATGCAGAGTGTATGGCAACCCATACCTATAATGATATTTTTATTTCTTTTGATTTTATCATAATCTCAAATGTTTATTTGCTGGTTTTTAGTAGCCTAGAAATGTGAAACTTTAATAATATAAAAGCCTGTTCTGGGCTCTTAGATTATGAAAATAATCAATAATGAATACAAGAAAAATGAGCCATTAAGGCTAAAAATATTCTTTAACTCATGGGGTTGTTATGAGGCTTAAATTAATTAATTGTAAAGTATGAGACAAGCTTTGGGCACATAGGAAGCACTGTATATGTTTAATGAATTAATTAATGTGTTGTTTTATATATAGCCTCATAAGCCTCTAAATTTTTAAAAATAATAACTGACAGTATAGAAAAACATATATATGAAAAAACAATTATGCATTTTAAGATAACTTATTCAGAAAATTTATCTAGCTAAAAAATAAACAAACCACATAATATTTGAATAACACATTTAATATGCTTTATCAAATTTATACACATGGAAATATATACCTCTCCCTAAAAAACCTATCTATCATTTTCAAGTATATATGAATTATCACATGCTAACAGGTTACAAAGCAAATCTTTACCAATGTCAAAGGTAATAATGTATACGTTCTCAATGAATTTAGAAATTAATAACAAAAAATAGCAAAAAAGATGTATATCTAGAAATTTAGAAAAAATAAATAATGAAACTACACAAATACAATGTTGCTATCAAAAAATCATTTAAAAATTACAAAGTACAAGGAACTGGATGAAAATCAAGCAATTGCATTTTAAAAGTTGTGAAAAATAACTAAAGTGATGTTTGAAAGACAATTTTTTAAGTAAAATCATGGGAAAGCAAGACAGAAAACAATATCAAATAAGAATAATAGAATATATGCAAATATACACCAGTTGTTAAAAATAAAGAAAACCAAAAAGCACAGCAAATAAGAATACAAAATGCCAACAGATAAAGCAGAAATAATATAAATACAGAAATTTTAAACATCAGCAATGTTGAGAGCCTTAGAGTTTGATGAAACCTTACCCTGTAAATAAAATACAGTAGAAAAATCAATAGATACTAATGACTTTAAAAAGGCATAACTAATCTAACTTTCTCGGGACTAACAGTGATAGAGTAGCTACTACCATATATCACATTATAGAATACACGCTATCAACTTGACTTATCACTGGTGATGCTGACCGCCATCACTTGATTAAGATGGTGTTTGACAAGTTTCTCTCCTGTAGAGTTACTGGTTTTTTTCCTTCTTCATACTCTATACTTCGGAAGCAAATCACTAAGTCCATCCTACACTCAAAGTGGTAGAAGGTGGGATATAGATACATACTACCTCCTGGTGAGGGGAATATCTAACTTACACTATTAGGAATTCTTCTGTGAGGAAGATTTATTTCTTCTTCCCATTTACTTATTTATGCAATCATGTATTTACATGAGCATGGACTGATGTCTATTGATTTTGTACTTTGGATGGTAATCTAATACCATATCATTTGTTGCTCAAATTGCTCCAACTTTGTTTACTGGGAGCTTTTTTGGGTAGACTCCTGTGCCCTTTGGGCATATCCTTTTGGTTTTTGAGCACATCCTTGCTTTTTTGGCATTACCAGATAGCTCTAGGCTCATCTGCTATTTTTCTCTGCTCCAGCCCTGGAATCAGCCATTTCTTCAATAAGTCTGGTTCTCTCTGTTGGGAAATGCTAGAAATCAAGATCTGGGCACCTGGTGGGCTTGTTGCTACTTAGATGTCACTGCTTTTAGGCCCTCTGAGCAGGCAGAGCTAGAAAATATATGTGTATACTAACTCCCTTTTATACACATTTCCATAATTATGTCTGTACCAATCCATAAATACATATGTATTAAGCTACACATGAGTTAATGCTAACATCAGTACCACAGAAGTCATTCTAGCCTTTCCTCCTTGCTCGGTTGCAATTTCTCTCTCCAACCGTGAGAAACCTGGCACTGAATTGCCGCCATCCGTTTACTTTTGCCCATTCCCAGTGTGCATGCAAAGCAAGTTCAGAACTGTAAAGCTGTCCTCACTGTCCCACCTCTGTGAATAACAGATTTACCAACTAGAGTGCACAGTTTATATACAGTTCTTTTTGTTTTCTTTTTTTTTGTTTTTACATTCTCTCATTAAAACATTGCCATCCAAATTTACTTAGGAGCCTCATCACTCTTTCTGTGTTACATCCCTAGGCATTAAGGGCTTATTTATTTCCACAGCATTGCCCAAATTACTCTGATGCAAACAAAACTAAACAAGAGCTTTCAGGAAGATTTATCGTGCTATGGTGTTTTCCAAGAAATAGTATATTCTGAAAAGGATTACAACTTAATGACATTTTCTGTCTTGTTAATTTTACGTTTTGGATCTTTCACAATTTTTATCAAGCCAAGACCTTAAGTGAGTATTTCTCCATTTTTCCAAGCAGGGAGAGTCCCGAATGATTTCAGCTATAAGCAGTTTATTTTTAGGCTGACTGATACAAAGAAATTCTGTCAGGATGAGCTGGACTATAAATATTGAGACCCTTTCCCCCAAATTAACTTTTCATATCACTTTGCTATATTTCTCTAAATGGTGGAGTACTAAGAAGAGGGGCTGATCTCATCTGCAAAGGTCTAATTTGGACCTTCGCAATACAAATGCTCATGGAAGTAAAGTAGCTTTCACACAAGTGCGTGTTGATTTAATCAGCTGAGTTAGGGCAGGGCCTCAAAAGACACTTAGGTTAGCTTTAGGGCCGGAACTAATGTTGCGGGGATTTTTGTGATGAGGAGAGGGCAGAAGACCAGAGAATGATTAAAATGTCTAAAAGGATTTTAAGTTGAAGTAAAATCAGTTGAAGAAAATGTTTATATCTTGGTTGCATATTTTAATGTTGCTCTTTAAATAGATATTAATTAAATTAAGATTGTATTCTGAAACTAAGCCACGGGAAAATGTGACTTTAAAAACGGGAGCATTGGTGAGTGATCAGAGATACTGCCAGGATTGTGGGAAAACGAATGAGGACAGGAAGATGGGGTTTCCCAAAAAACCTTTCTTTAAATTTTTATTTTTATTCTCTAAGTTAAATGTACCACATTCTCTTCATTTAAATCTTACGTCTTGAGTGAGGTTCAGGGGTCTGTCAAGAGTTGAGTTGAGCTGCGAACTGAACTGCAAAGTGCTGGAGCAGTCTGTTAAGACAACACGCCAAAATCAAAGCAACTTGCATTTACTTACTGCTGTAGCATAAGCCAGAGGTCTGCTAAGAAAGTCTGGCTCCCTCATTGAACCGTTTTTTCCCATGGGAAAGAAAAGCCTCTGCCACAGGCCCCCATAAAAAGGCCTTGGGATGGGAGCACGTGGGATGCGGGGAGGGAGGCAGTAGCTTCAGGAAGGGCCTGAGTACTGGACCCAACTCCTTCTGTGATTTATGTAAGGGGACATGGAACGGACATCTTGGAATGTGTAGGGCATGTTTAGTTAACAATTAACGAATGGTTTTGTTTGTGGCCAATGTAGACACATATAAGAACCTCCTTCTGGAGGATCCATCCAGCTTTATTGAAACACAAGACTTTAGTCTACCTGTGTGATTGTCCTGCTGAGTCCTCTGCCTCCCTAAGCCTATAGAGATCATAAAACTCTTACTCTACTTACGTTATAACAGATAATCTGTATCAAAAAATAGCTCATGCTTAATGCGAGCATTCCCAATGGGGCTATTTCAATCTAAAATTGTATTTTCTCCAAGGAAAGCATACAATGAATCACAATGAAGAGGGGAAAAATGCATCAATGGATAAAAATAGGGCTATCTTCCAAGTATACACTATTAGGGAGAATTCTAGGGTTACGGATGGCTGTTTCATAGATCACATGGGGACAATTTAGTCCATCTTTATTAGTTCTGCATTGCAAATCAGCATTTTCAAAAAGAACTTTCGAATCAATTTTCTTATTGCTGCAATGTTAGGGTCAATGAGGCCAGGATCTCCTCACCTCAATTATGGGCAATTCTTTGCCCCTTGGTTTTCAGCTGTAAGCACAGAAAACTGCTGAAGGCAGAAGGCAGGCTTTGTTGTTTCCTCTTGCCTCAGTGGCCAAGAATGGCAATTTAATTCAATTAAAAATTGTACTCATCCAAAATATGGCACATATTTCTGATTTGCAACGAAAACTTTCAATCAAGTTAATTTAAAAATTTTCTTAATGTCTCTACAATCTGATTGTTCCCTAGTCTACTCTACTGTTCACCCAACTCGAAAAGCGTATCACTTAGAATCATTCCCTATTCTTTTTTCTTGTTTCATGCCCAATTTCCCCAAATACAAATGGTAACTGAATCCTTCAAATTCTACCCCCTCATTATCTCTGGCCTCTGTCTCTTTCTCTCATGTCATGCCTCAATTATAGCAATAGATTTCTAGCCTATTTCTCTGCCTCTAGTCTTGTCTCTGAAAATCTTACTTACTCAATTAATGAAGCTTTTAATATTTCTACTTGTCCTTCCTTCCCCCCAGTACACTATAAGCCCCTAATTGACATATATTAACATTGTTTCCCAATGCCTCAAATATGTATGTTTATTATATTAGCAAACAGAAAATATTTTCTTGAAAACTACCATTGTTTATCAAATTTTTATCCAAAACCCTCTCTTTTGAATCCCATCTCAGTTAAGTAAATGTCTAAACAAAAAACAACAAAACATCAATAATTTCAATTGAGATAACCACAGAAATATATTAGAGTCCTTCCTACTTTTCAATGTCTACACTAATAAAAAAAGAAACAGTCAAAATAATGAATTAAATTCTACCTGTCCTGAAATTAGAAAAGACTCAAATCTCATGACTCCAAATAAAATGAGCCAAAAAATTTTCATTTTTGAAAATTTATTTCAACCAAATTAAAAGTTCATGTCAAAAATAAAACACCTTCGAATCTCTTGGGCCCAATGCCACATTTTCAGACTTAAATGGGGGAAAATATTCTTACTCCAATAATATTAAATAAGGGCATACATGTGGGTGGGGTGAGTTGTGTGGAGGGCAAGGATAAAATCTGCTTCCACACTGAAAACTGGCACGAGTTATCACTCATGGAGAATGAAATAAGTCATGTGGACAAAGAATTGTTTTTTTCTAATATCCAAAATAAGATGGCTGAGATATGAGGACAACCACATATTATGAAAGTAAAGATCATATTTTTTTAGAACAATTTTAGGTTCACAGCACAATTGAGCAGAAGATTCAGATGTTTCCCATATACCCCCTGTTCTCACACATGCACTGCCTTTGTCATTATCAACATCTCCTGGGGGAGGGCAGGGGGGGAAAAAAAGCAAACATCTCCCACCAGAGTGGCCCATTTCTTACAGTTGATGACTCTATAAAGACAGACACATCATAATCACCCGAAGTCGATAGTTTACACTTGGGTTCACTCTTGGTGTTCTGTATTCTATGCTGTAGATTGTATTTGGACAAATGTGTAATGGCATGAATCCACTATTATGGTATCCAGGCAGAGTATTTTCAGTGCCCTGAGAATCTATTCATCCTAGTCATCCTCTACCTATTCATCCCTCCCTCCCTGCTGACCTCTGGCAACCATTGATCTTTTTACTGTCTCCATAGTTTTACCTTTTCCAAAATGTCATCTAGTTGGAATCGTACACTGTGCAGCCTTTTCAAATTAGCTTCTGTCACTTAATAACATATATTAAAGTTTCCTCCATGTTTTTTCATGGCTTGATAGCTCATTTTTTTTTAGCACTGAATAATATTCCATTGTCTGTATGTATCAGTTTATTCATTCACCCACTGAAGTACAAGTTAGTTGCTACCAAGTTTGGGTAATTATGAATAAAGCTGCTATAAACATCCATGTGAAAGTTTTTCTGTGGACATAAATTTTTTGCTCCTTTGAGTAAATACCAAGAAGCCAGAGAAGTTATTTTTTGAAACACACTTCATTTTGGTGTTGTCAGGACAACTATAAAAGAATGCTAAAACTTGTGGGTGAAAACATGATGAGAAAGAGTACACTTACACAGTCTCAAAGAAGCTCCCCACTAGAGCACTTATTAAATACAAAGGAAGAATAGTAAGTTCACAGAGGCGAACTAGACACCATCACATCAAGAATAATGTAATAAAACAACATTATAAGCACTAAGAGGCTGTGCACTAAAAAGAGCACAACATAATTTATGTAGCATTTCTCTCTAAAAGTGTAACCTGAATAAAATCATGAAGATGCTTCAGACAAATCCAACCTAGAGAACATTCTACAAAATGACCAATCTGTACTCATCAAAGAAAGTCAGAGAAATTGGCACAGATAAAAGAAAGCTAAGGAAAACCATACAACAATTAAACGTACTACATGATTCTGGATTAGACTCTAAATCAAGAAAAACGAAACCATTACAAAGGATATTATTTGGTCAGTAAGCAAAATTGAAATGTAGTCTATAAATAAGATAATACTATTATATCAACATTAAATTTGATGAATTTGATAGCTGCATTGTCATTTTGTGAGAGAATGCCCTTGTCCTTAGAAAATACAGATTGAAATATTTAGGAGAAAGGCGGTGCAATATACACAAACTTCTCTCAAAAATTTCAATAAAATAAATGTATACAGAGAGAGATGAGACAGAGAGAGAGAGAGAGAATGAATATTCCTAAATTTGAATCAGTTTTCAACATTTTATCTTTTGTGTTTTCAATGTCATGAAATATCTCTGAGTTGCTTTTTTTAATATTAAATTTAACCTTAAATTTTTGTAGGCATCCAGGATAACTTCATCATTTTTCTCATAACCACTTTCCTCATTTATGTTGATAAGCTCTGCTTCGCTAAGTTCCTCTGACTGTATATCTAGAGTCTCTTGAACAAAAGAGGTGTCAGCATTCCCACACTCAGATACGTCTTCTATAATTCTACGTATGTTTTAATTAAATTCTACTTCCAGTGTTTGTGGGTCAATTCCCTTTTATGATCATCCATGTTTTTAAGTCACATTTATTACTGGGAGATAAGAAGGCAACAAAACCACACCTATGCTGTTTGCATGAGAACTAAACAACAGATGTGCAGAGGCCAATCACTGGCAGACTTTGAAAGAAGTGATGTGATTGGTCTTTGATCACTGTGCACACCTGTTGTTTGTTTAGTGATTTGTGTATCAAAGATCTTGAAGCAAAGTTTGTACTTTATACATCATCCCCGTTAATATTAGAAACACAAATATTTATCTATCAATCTACCTATATTCATCCCAGCTTTGATTCTTTGAGAAAGCTTTTATCTATTTCAATGTAGAACAATAAGAATAAATATGGTCCTACCCTCTACCAGGTAGCATTACTTTCTAATAAAACTGATCGAGTTCTTCACAGATACAAATAAACTTTAAAAAATAGTAAAAAAAAAGGATTATAATTGATAGACTGGAGATCGCCTAAAGATTTTACTGCCAGATATTATTGAAAGAGAGTATATGGGAAGCTATTTTGTTAGCTTGCTTTTTAAGAACCTTTGACTTATGAAACACAAGAACTTTGTAAAGTGCCCTCTTGCTTAGATTTGGTTTCTGAGCTGCTTTAGCCCCCTAAGGATAATCATTTTCAGCAAGGCCATAAATAAAATTACTCCATAAAGATGAAAAATCGAGTGAACAGGGTCCATAGCTCATCATACTTTTTGGTAATCCCGGTCTCTAAAGTCACCAATTACTTGATAATGGCATCTAAGAACAAATGCACTGATTTCTACATACTCTGAAGAATCTCTGCAATATTTTATTTGTCACAAATTTAATTTTATATTCTCTCTGAATCTTAGAATGTTTTGTCCATTTAAGATCAAGTCTGTTATTGCAGCATCCCTAGGATCTGTTCAAAGTTCCCACGATGGGCAAACTATTCATCCTCATTCAGCAGGGACAGAATGTCTTTGGAAAAAATTTTATCAGTGTAATGGGAACTACCCACATGGCATCGGTAATCTATCTTCCTGCAAAACCACCGAAGGAAGCTACCATGCTTATAAATCCCAATTGTGATAAAAGGTGATACAATATTTATCTATCAGTCCGCTCCAGTGTCACATAGGCACAGATAAGCTTCATTCTTGAATAGTCTCCTAAAATTAAACTAAACAAAATAAAACTCCTTCCCTTTAATTCGGTTTGGGTATTTTGTTGCTTGGAAAGAATAACACATTAGCCAGTTTACACATTAGCAGAAAGCATTTTATAGAAGAAAGGCTTTACCACCCATCGGTAGGAAGATAGGGGACTCTTAATTTATTCAACAAATCTTTTAAATGCCTATTATGTGAATCCTGAGAGGATAATGTCAGGGAAATGAAAATGGGAAACAGGAAGCAATTTTCCCTGAAAAAAGGTATAGCTTAAAGTTGTTAATCATTTGATCAATAGATCAATTATCGCAAAGGTTCCGCAAATACAAGGGCAGAGCAGGTATTGTTCATTGACTAAAAAAATGTGTTACATTCCAACGCGGTGTGCTTCAGAAGTATTGTAGAATGCATATTAGCTCCTTGTTATGAGATTTCTGACTCATTGGTTAGAAACATTACAAGTACTATGAAGGGAAGAGTGTGTGACATATATTTGCAATAGTTATAAAAAGAAAACTCCATATTTTAGAATAGTAAGGACCACTGACACCAAGATATGTAAGAATGAAAGTTTTGATGGGAAGAAGGCATAATTATTGAGCTTGACTCATGCCTGGGAAAGATGGACCTATTATCAAAACATAGATTCAGAAATAAGAAATCTTGGACAATAAGAACAAATCTGGAGGCCTAACACTATCTGACTTCAAAATACAGACAGTCTCTGACTTACCATGGTTGAACCTAGGACTTTTTGACTTTACAGTGGTGCGAAGTGATAGCACATTCGGTAGAAACTGTACTTCGAGTAAACATAATCATTTTTTCACTTTTAGTGCAGTATTTTAATAAATTGCACGAAATATTCAACATTTCTCTATAAAATAAGTTTTGTGTTAGATGATTTTGCCCAACTGTAGGCTATTGACAGTGTTCTGTGGACCTTTAAGTTAGGCTAAGCTAACCTATGAAGTTGGGTAGGTTAGGTGTATTTAATGCAGTTTCAATTTACAATATTTTCAAGTTTCAATGGGCTTATCAAGATATTGCCCCATTGTAAGTCTAGGAGCATCTGTATATACATGCACACACACACACACACACACACACATATGGATAAAATAAACAATTACTCATAATATTGTTAGAAAAATGTAAGAGAAACAAGGTAAAATAGAGAGTTAAGCAAATAAGACAAAATCAAGAGTTAGGAAGAAAGCCTATAATGTTTGATTTGAATTGCAATTTTATTTATAATCTCCTGGCTGACTTCTATCTTTTTTTTTTTTAAGTATGTTTCCCAGCAGTATTCACTACAAAATTTAAACAATAACAAGCCAGGGGCAACAAAAAACCCTGGTATCAAAATTGCAGACTCAAAGTGCTATAATTTCCCACTAAAATGCACCAGCTCCTTGGAAAAATGACTTATTCAGGACTGGGGAAGAAAATGTATAAGACTAACCTGGGACATCTTAATGCAACAGAAAACAAGGGAATTATGAAAAACACTGTGGATGCAGCTCTGAACCATATTATTTAGTAAAACAGGCAAATCACAGAAGTGTTTAAGGGTACTGAAGCTGACGGGAAAGGGTTGCCATTGGCCAAATATAGGATAATTTGAGCATCAAGAAGAATAATGAGAGCAATGGATTAAAATAGGTAAAATAAATAAAGAACATAATAATATTTTTAAAAATCACTTATTGATCACTCTCAGAGGTTGCCAGCATACCAGTTTATTTTCCTAAAGATTAATAAACGAATAAAAATAAAACATATTTATGTTGACTTTCCTATGTGGGCTATAGCTAAATAGTTGATAAAAGAATGATCTTTATTGAAGAATCACAGTTAATAAGAGTACAAGTAATGATGGAATCAGAAAAAAATCACTATTTTGAAAATTCTAATGAAATTTTATACATAGGCCATGGTTATGGATAACTGCTAAAGCCATTCAAGGAAAAATTGCTTGGGAATATAAATGAAATTATCAGGCTTATAACACCAGAACCTTTCAATCTTTATATTACTAAAAGTAATATGCCTTCTGGTGTAATGCAATAATAAATACACATATCTACCTATGAATTAATTATTCCAGCTTCGTCTTCCCCTCTACCAAAAAAAAAAAGAACTTGAATCTAATCAAGCCTCTATATCTATAAGTTTACAGTAAATAATGGCATAAAGGAACACACTAAAAACTCCATGAGATCACCATCCACAAAATGCAGAATGAAGCAAATTCTATATAACAATTGACTAGTTCCTTCAATAAATAATTGGCATTTTAAAGAGGGTGGGAAACTGTTATGGATTAAAGGGTAATAATTCACATGCAATGCATAGGCTTACTTACATCTTTATATTGGCAAACAAACTATAAGACATTTTTGAAAACAATAGATTTTATGAACATAGATTGGCTATCAGATGAATTTAAAGAATTACTCTTAATTTTTCTGCATTAAAAATATGGTTGTATTATTAAAATCCTTTATCTGTGAGGGACACTGAATTATTTATGAATGAAAAGGTAGGATGTCTGGAACTTTATTTCAAATAACCCAGTAAAAAGAAATAAATAGAGACGTGGGAATTAAACCAAGAATGGCAAAATATTGATAACAGTCGTAGCTGGATTAGTCCATGGACGTTTGTTGTACTATTCACTTTAATGTATATTCAAATGTTTCACTGTATAAAAAAACTTAAAAAAATAAAAATAAAATTACAGTTTATACAACCTGGAAATACAATTGGGAAAAAATAATCCTACCAACTTTTCAATTTTGTACAGCTTTGGAATCTCATATATTCAGTTCTGCTTCAAATGTGGGTTGAATATAGACATCTTGCCAATAGTTTAACTATTTGAAAAATCGGCATAATTTAAAGGAGTGCTGGTACCACAGGGATACAGAGGTCTGTGTTCCAATGTTTTATACGTTGGCAACAATAATCTAGCTCAGTGGTTGTCAAACTTTTTATCTCTTTTCATTCTTAAAAATTGTAGAAGATCTTTAAGATTTTTTTTACTATGGGTGAAATTTATACTTATTCTATCTTAAAAATTAAAACTAAAAAATTACGTTTATTTAAGAATAACAATGAAACATTCATTATATGTTATGAAAATCTATTTTTATGAGAAATAATTGTATTTTCAAAAAATCAGTGAGGACAGTGGCATAGTTTTACTGTTGTTTTTTTTTTTTTAAGTTTTCCTGATGTCTGGCTTAATTGAAGGTGGTTACATTTTCATATTAATTACTTTATCCCATCTGTTGCAATGTATTGTTTTGCTTAAAGTAGATAAAGAAAATTCAGCTTCACATGGATAGTTTGAAAAGGGAAGATTATTTTAATAATCTTTTAAAGGCTATTAAAACAATCTTGTGTCCATTCTTTGATACTGCTCCAAAACTAGACAGGCCATAGTTTCTTAAAGACTAATTGTAATGTAAAATTAATTAACTTTTTATAACAATAAAATCCTTCAATCTCTCTTGTACTTTGAATGCTTCTTTTACTGATGCCTAATTTTGTTATATCACTCACTGGCCATTTGGAAGACGTCTGTTCATTAAGTTATATCTTCCATTGGTGACACATTTTATTCTACAATATTAAAAATCACACTTAATATAGCCACCAATATCATCAGAAAAGTTTTAAGTATTAGAAAATTGCCAAGCTCAAAGTAACAGATTCAAATGTTCCCAAATTCTAATTTTCACTTGAACTCACAAATTTTATCATTGGCAACAAATATTGTCAATTGTTTTCCTTGAAATGACAGGTCTATTTTGTGTATTTTTATTTATTTATTTATTTATTTATTTTGAGACAGAGTCTCACTCTGTTGCCTGGGCTAGAGTGCCATGGCATCAGCCTAGCTCACAGCAACCTCAAACTCCTGGGCTCAAGTGATCCTCCTGCTTCAGCCTCCCGGGTAACTGGGACTACAGGCACACGCCACCATGCCTGGCTAATTTTTTCTATTTTTAGTCATTTGGCTAATTTCTTTCTATTTATAGTAGAGATGGGGTCTCGCTCTTCCTCAGGCTGGTCTCGAACTTCTGAGCTCAACCACTCCCCCCGCCTCAGCCTCCCAGACTGCTAGGATTACAGGCGTGAGCCACCACACCCGGCCTTATTTTGTTTATTTTCAATACAATGTCTACCAAGTACCCAAGTATAAATAATCGTAGTTTGTGTGTCATCGGTTCTTTCAGTAAAATGGTGTTCCATGCAAAAAGCAACTCATTAAACTCAAAACTCAAAGAATCACACAAGTGTTTTGTTGGAGACAATCACCGTATTTTTGTATGCATCAAAAATGCTTTATATGTACCTCATATTTCACCAAATGGAATATTAAAAAGATCTACTAACAAGATGAAATTCAATAAAATCAATCATTTTATTGGTTCGTCAAGTGCATTCTTAAGTGTAATCAGAAATTTATTACTGTGAAGAACTTTTATTACTGCATGTCAGTGAAGAATATAATGACTAGGAGTACATTTTAGCTCCACTGCTTTGATTTTTGATAAAGTCTCAGCAGTTTTACCTAGCATCAATGTCAATAGTCAGCACAATGAAAAAAGGCAAATAATATTGATGAAAACAGTTTTCACCTCGTGTATCCCTCAGATGGTCTTGAAGACCTACATAGGTTTTCAGACCTTGCTATGAGAATCACTGGTCAGTCTTGAACATTTTATTCAGTTCCTTCACATATATGGTACAATTGTTAACAATTTTAATATAGGTAACTCACAGAAATAAATGGTCAGGATTCAGAGGACTACAGGATTTTAAGGCTTATTAAGTCATTAACTGCCTCGCTCAGGCCAGTAAGTTGTCACGGACAAGTTTCTAGAGGAAAATATACAATGTATATTAAATCATTTATTCATACGGTTTTGATTTTCTCAAAAGAAATTATATGCAACACTGAATTTTACCCACTAGGTATCTGGAAACTTTCGAGAGGATTTATATTAAGCATACAATTTTTAGGTTTTGTTTGTTTTTAGATAATTGTATATACACACGCCGCTGTTAGAAATAATGCAGATAGGGATCACGTGTACCCTTTGCCAAGCTTCCCCCAATGGTAACACCTTGAAAAACTATAGAACAATATCACAACACCCACACGGTCAAGATACGGAACATTTCCATCACCACAAGGATCCCCCCTGGTGCCTTTTTAATGCCACCCCCCAGTTCATCCCCTTTCTTAATTCCTTGTAACCACTAATCTGTTCTTCATTTCTATAATTTTGTCACTTCAAGAGTTTTACGTAACTAGAATCACACAGTATGTAACCTTTTGAAATTAGCTTTTTTGTTGTTCAGCATAATTCAATGGAGATTTATCCAGGTTGTTGCCTGTGTCAATAATTTGTTCCTTTTTATTACCGAATAGCAGTCCACACTATGGATGTACCACAGTTCATTTAATTCATCAGTCAAAAAATATTTGGGTTGTTTTCAGGTTGGGGCTATTCAGAATAAAGCTGCTATAAACATTCATGTACAGATATTTGTTTGAACATAAGTCTTCATTTCTCTGAGATAAATGCCCAGCACTGCATTTGCTGGGTGGTATGATAGGTGCATATTTAGTTTTTAAGAAACTGCCAAACTATTTTTCAAAGTGGTTGTACTATTTTATATTCCAACAGCAATATAAGGATGATTCAGTTTCTCTGCATCCTTTCCAGCATTTCGTGATGTTACTATTTTTTTATTGCAGCCTTCTCATTGGTATGCAATGATATCACTTTGTGGTTTTAATTTATAAATGTTAGACCTTTTGTTACAATCCCACAGATCTCTAAGGTTTGATTGGCTTTTTCCAGTGTATGTTCTCTTTGTTCAAATTGAACAATATCTATTTTTTGTCTTTCAGGTTACTAATTCTTTCTTCTGCCTCCTCTATTCTGCTGTTGTGCCCAACTACTGAACTTTTTATTTTCAATTGTTCTTCTCTTCATTTGGTTCTCCTTGATATCCTCCATTTCTCTCATGAGAATTTCTATTAGTATTTCTCTGCTGCAGCTTTCTATTTACTGACTTGTTTTAAACACGTCCATAAGTGTTTGTTGAAGCATTTTCATCATGGCTGCTGTAAATCCAGTGCTATGGCCTCGTTATTTCTGGGCAATGGTGAAAGTTCTGATTCTTCAGTCGACCTCCTCTGACACTGCCCCAGCAAAAGGGCACCTCACTACTGCCAGATGGAAGTGGATATCCCTGCTCTTCATATGGTCTCTGACCATAATCCCAAAAGACACAATCCTGGATATCACAATCCTGGAATGTTCAAATCTCAAAAGATCAAAATCCCAAAAATATAATTTTGGAAAAATAAATTCTTTAAAAGATATTTGTTTACATTGTTAAAGGGGGATTTATTTGAGAAACATATAAAAACATGACAGATTACTTCATAGGCCACTGTACACAATAAAGTAGGCAATAATAACATATACTTTTTTTAATCATAAACAGTCGGGTATACTAACGATAGTAGTACTAATGTAAGTTATGAGCAGACAAACCATATCCATAAAGAAATAAATCACAAACCAAAATGCATAAATGCATATCACTGTGGTTGGTTATTGTGTGCAATCAGCTTTATAACTGCGGTCATCTGCAATACTGTGCCGGACAGCCTAAGTCTTTTGACAAGATTGATGAGTTGGCACCACATATGCAGTTGCTCGAAGAGCTAAGGAGAAATTTTACCTTTCGCAAATGCAGATGTACAAAAAAGACGTCTCTTCATTTATTAGGAAAGTTTCAGCATTTTTATACACACACACACAATGTTTACAAACAAAGCCAACATTGTGCTGGTGGAGTCAAATTTGGAAAAACTGCATAAAATGAATTAGAACTCTCTAAAAGTCTTTGCACAATTTATATCTCCGGTATTGGAAACAACACAAAGATGAAATACACAGCATAACAAATTAGAAAAAATTATGCTGACAATTTAAAATACTGAGAAAAACAGAAAAACAAGCAGAACTTAAAACACTAAAAAAATGTAGACATACAAAAATATGTATTACAGCAATAGATTATGGGCAACTGCACCGAGGTAGTCCATGAGAGCTGGCCAACTTTCACAATCATTAACTATATTTCGAAGTCTTTCATCTTGATGAATAGCTGCTTTTTTCTTTCTTTTTCTTTTTGTTTTTTTTTCTAGAGATAGAGGTCTCACTATATCACCCAGCAGGCTGGTCATGAACTCCCAGCCTCAAGCAATCCCAGATCCTCCCACCTCAGCTTCCTGAATAGCTGGGACTACTGGCATGAGCCACCACACTGGGCTGTGTTTTTGTTTTGTTTTGTTTTTGTTTTAATTTTCTTTTCTTTTAGGGCATGGCTGTCCTAGGAGAATATATTCACAGTCATTTTCTCCATGGTGCTTTCTATTTGAAATTCTGTGATTCAACATACACCAACCTGAGCATTCCCTAAGAAATTTTCTCATCTTCCATGCCATGCTTCTATGCTGTTTTGGGTAAGTGGAAATCCATTTCACATGAGCTCATATGCAGACCACAAATTTGTTGGAAACAATAATGGTGATCAAAATGAAACAGCAACACCTGTTGCATAAGTATCTTCTTATCCTACCATGTATATAATTATTTGTGAACCAATCAGTACCTTCACTGGCTTCAGGTGGTTTTAATTTATTAAAAGCTCCTGGAATTTCATCAGCTGGAAGGAATGCTTATGCAGACAAATGATGCATTTTTAAACTGAAGTTTTCATCATTGCCCTGTGGCGTGGCCAATTGTCTCATCTGAATTTTCTGCCAAACGCATTGGGCTGAATGAGAAAAACAAACTTTATTGGTAACATCTTGAAATTCACTTTAAAAAGCACCTGATTCCAAATCTGTCATTACGGTTCAGGGATTCAACTGAATTCCATCTTTTCCTGCAAAGTCCATCAACTCTTGAAATAATCATTTATAAAATGTTTCACTTTTTCAAGTCATTAATACATAAACAAGTGGATAAGTTCTAAAATGTTCAGATCCAAACAGGGGCATGAATTGCCTATAGTTGATAAAAATCACAGGGGACAGATTTGAAAATGCCATCCAATAGCCAAAGTGAGGCATGCACAAGTTTTTCTATGTTAGATTTATTGGTAAATATAAGTCTATCTTTTTTGACAGTCAAATCCCCAGCCAAGAATAATTCACCATTTGTTGTGTTTTGTAACACTGGAGGAATCTTTTTATCAGCAAGCGTCTGGTTCAGAAGGTCACTAAGCTTGTGAAATTTTTTTTATTCTCTATGGTAAGATGTTTTTTGAAGGCCAACGTGCTATGCATGAAGGGCAAAAGTATGCAATTAAATAATTTGGTAGGGGAGATTCCTGTATTTTTTGTCTGCGTTTTCACTTCTTCTATGATCTCTGAAACACTTGGAACATTGGAGACAGATCCTCCCCACCTAGGCTACTCAGACTCACACACTAATCTCTGGAAACACCCTCACAGTCTAGGTATTCCTTAACCCAGTCAAGTTGACACCTAACATTAAAGCCACAAGTCCACCCTCGTCAACTTGGAGCCAATACACATCTTGTTAAACTGTACTTAATTTCCAAATAAAGACAATAAAACAGTAATAGTTAAACTTAACATGATGTGACTAACATGATGCTTCTATCCCGCGTACAAGCAAAAGCACACTAAACCCTTCCTCAGGATTTGGCTCTCAATATCAGGGATTTTAATTTTTCAGGACTGTGATTTTTGAGATTTTAGATATTACGATTTTGATATTTGCAATTCAGATACTTTAGGATTTCAACATTTGGGATTATGGCATTTGAGATTGGGTGCTTTGGGAGTATGATTGGCACAGTGTCTCTCATGACACCATGGGTTTCCTGGTAGAGCCAGTAGGGATGAAAGTCCCAGACCCATACTTGCCCTATTTTGACACCTACCTATGGAAGTGTTGGGGTGCCTCCTTATAGGACTTCAAGGGTGGAAGTCTAGGCTCCGTACTCGGACTTTGCTAGCATGGATGGTGGTGCGGCCTCAGTTTTGTGTGTGTTTGTGTGTGTGGTGTTTACTTACAGAGAAGCAGTTACTGCTTAAAAGTTTTCTGTCTTGGTAGGCTGCCCTTTACCCTTTCTTTGGCTGAAAGTAAAGGGTTTTGGGGGGCATTTTTTGGCTGCATAGGTTAGTATTTCTAGGTTGCTGGCTTCTTTAGCTTCTAACCCAGGATATATGATGAAAAACAATATCCAGGGAACTCAACAACCATATCATATCGCAGGTCCCAAGGTCACTGGTCAAGTCTACCTTCTTATGTTTGCTTTATACTTAATACCCAGGGTTTTTAATTGTACTTAATGGGAAGAACAGGGAAAAGTAAGTCTGCTTTACCTCCCTAAAAGTGAAAATTAAAGACATGGAATTTTATACTCCAGCATATCACATATGTAAGTGAAATCACTTTTCTGTCATGTATTCTGTCTGCATTTTATATCCTTATATTAAATTTATTTCATATTTCTTGCCCCGCTTCTCTCTAAAAATTAAATTTATTTCATAAATGACTACTCAACAATTTATTAATAATATGTTAAATGTCATTGTTTTGCCTTCACTAGCTATTATTTATCCTGAATACAAGTGCATGCCTTGTATTAACTTGAACTTTATGTTGGTTAAAAACTTTCCCTGCAGGAATTTCTTCTTCTATTTTCTTCAACATTTATGAATAGTAGCCTTTTCTTCTCCCTTTTCACTTAAAGAATGCTTAATCTCTCTCCTCACTGCCTTGAACTGATTCTCATGGGCTTATTTTGAAAAAGAATTAGGAGAGGTAGGTATAAAGGAAAATACGGCTATTGAATGCTGCTCCTCAAAGCTTACAGCCTAAGCGAATACATTTTAATTAATTCAGGGCTTTGAGTGCTTTTTTAAGGATTTAATTATGCCTGATTGATCAAAAATTAGAAAAAAAATATGAATAAGGTCATACATTTTTATCGAACATTAAAAATGGAGTAGATGCAGAATCATTTCCTTTGTAGCTTAGAGTGGATGTAGACAGCTATACACGTAGCTGAAACAAACAGAAAAATAGAACCTGGTATTTGACAGTTCCCAAAGGACTTTCTAAGAGTTAATATTCTAAGTCAGTTGGGGACATATTTGAACCATCAGTCCTTAAAGTTAAAACACTGAGCGATGTTACCTAGAAACCATGATAGTATGTCAATCTAACATCAGTCATTAATTTCTTATAATGAAATAATGTGTCAGAGAAATATGAGACAAGTACCTCTTGAAACAGGAAGGAACGCATTTGAGTGTGGTGCACTCTGAGAACTCTTGCATATCAGAGAGCTTGATGACAGCACCGACAAGAGATGAAAAGGTGAGGACATTATCCACAGGGAGAAAGGCCACAGAAAATGCTGAAGAGGAAATGGTGAAGCACTGCTGTACGGATTTGTAACAATACACATTGGTGTGACCTTGAACAAAGCCCTTATCTTCTTAGTTTTTCTGAGCACCATTTACTTCATCTGTTAAATAAGGAGCATAACTGGGTAATTTTAAGATCCCCGACAGTACTACACATCTGGCTTCACAGCCTTACAACAGGATCTGAATAGCACAAGCTAGATATGTTTAAATAACAAATAGGTAATTATTATTTATGACAGGAAAAGAAAGTAGGAAATTCTACTAAACTTGATTCCAACTGAAACTTGATTATCATATTAATGCCTTGATCGAAGCCCATTTCCACTCAAAATTGTCTCCTTTGCGTAAAATATAAAATTAAACATTCTATATAAGGCAAAATCTAATAAGAAGTCAAAAAAAGTCACCTTTTTGGTTAAATGTATACATAGAGGATAATTCATGAATCTGTCTACTTTTCCCTAGGCCTACACTCAAGTAATGCATCTACAGTGAAAGTCTGGTATAAAAACAAAACAACAACAACAAAAACTTTGATGAACAAAGGGCTTACTAGTCCAGAGGAAGCTAAATGCAGATGACTCTCTACTTTTATAAACCTCTATCTGGAAAAGCTCCATTTCAGTTTTAAGCAACTGCTATCCTGCAGTAGGGCCTCAAGAGTTTCTTTAAAGTTTCTTGGAGAAGAGTAAAAATAAAAAATAATTTAACTTTTGAACGACAGCGAATATTATAACATAAATGAAAATAGGAGAGCAGGCCAATTTTTTTCACGGCAACATATTTCCAAATAAGGTATTACATCAAATTGTTAGCAATGTTTACCTTGATTTTTGAAGTCTGAAATTATGTTTCACTCTGCCTTTACAAAAACATTTGCTTAATTTCCTACTAGAGTAGGGAGGAAAGAGTTTAACTTTCAAGAAGTAGAAAGGGTAAGGGCTAGATATATAGTTATACCTGAGTCAGATCAGAAGAGCATTGTTCTTATAATCATTAATATTAGGCTAGCACTTAAGTGCTTTTGTAAACTTTCGCTAGTGTTCTCACAATACACATTAGAAATAAACATTTCACAGGTAAGATTACTGAGAGGATTTGTTTGTCTTGGTTATATTTAGCAGCTAATAAGTTATGAAAAAAGGTTCAAACTGAGGACCCATGACTTATGGGAAGCAAATAGACACTGAAGGAGGAAAAATGACACAAAACATAAAGCCATTTGATAGCTTCTCTCACCAATTATACTCTTCCTATTCCATACATCTGATCCTACTACCATACTCTCTTGGACAAGTTCAGTTTTTGTCACTGGTATAATTTTCAGGGACCACTAGAAAGTCTTGGTGCTTCTTTGCCTGCAGCTATATAGTTGAATTCCATCCCTTTATTCAATTACAGTTAATTTCTTTTCTTGGGTTTAAAATCTTAAACCCAGTGTGAATGCATCATCTTTGAGAGGCCCAGCATTTATAGTTTTGCCAGATTTTACTTCAAGGTGGCACAGAGAGGACCTCTGAGAACAGGGTTTAATAAGGAATCGGAAGAGAGAGAATGAAATTATTGAAAACAGAAGGTAAGAGTCAGTGAAGGTGTTTATATTCCCTAAGGAAAGAAATAGCAAGATAAAAAATGGGGGTCAGGCGCGGTGGCTCACACCTGTAATCCTAGCACTCTGGGAGGCCAAGGCAGGTGGATTGTTTGAGCTCAGGAGTTCAAAACCAGCCCGAGCAAGAGCAAGACCCTGTCTCTACTAAAAATAGAAAGAAATTAATCGGACAACTAAAAATATATAGAAAAAACTAGCCGGGCATGGTGGCACATGCCTGTAGTCCCAGCTACTTGGGAGGCTGAGGCAGTAGGATTGCTTGAGCCCAGGA
>CAUYSK010062765.1:0-19665 GCA_963575035.1 Avahi laniger
AAAAAAAAATTAGCCGGGCATGGTGGCTCATGCCTGTAGTCCCAGCTACTTGGGAGGCTGAGACAGTAGGATTGCCTGAGCCCAGGAGTTTGAGGTTGCTGTGAGCTAGGCTGACGCCACGGCACTCGCCCAGGCAAAAGAGTGAGACTCTGTCTCAAAAAAAAAAAAAAAAAAAAATTATTTATTTTGGTGTGCAGAAGCTTTTTAGTCTGATGCCATCCCATTTGTCTATTTTTGGTTTTGTCGTCTGTGATTTCAGGAGTCATATCTAAAAAGTCATTATTCAGACCAATGTTGTACCTTTTCCCTCATCTATTCTTCTAGCAATTTCAGTTTCAGGTCTTATACTTGTCTTTAATCCATTTTGAGTTGATTTTGTACATAAGGATCAAATTTTATTGTTCTGCATGTGGATAACCAGTATTCTCAACACCATTTATTTAAGAGACTGTCCTTTCCCCATTGTGTTCTTGGTACCTTTGTCAAAAGTCAATTGACTGCAAATGTGTGGATTTATTTCTGCGCTTTCTATCCTGTTCCACTGGTCAATGTGTCTGTTTTTATGCCAGTACTATGTTGATTTTATTAAAATTGCTTTATATTTTGAAATGCCTTTGTATAATGCCTCCATCTTTGTTCTTTTTGATCAAAATTGTTTTGGCTATTCAGTTAATCAAATTTTCTTGGTCCCTAGGAATACAGAGGAGAGTTATTTTCATCCAGAGAGGGAATGAAGGTGACAGGGCCTAAGATGGGGACTTAAATTAACAAAAGGTTTTAAAACACCAATTCAAGTCAAACCCCTTCATAATATAAAGAACTTAAGATCCATTAGACCTGTAAGTTCCTTGAAGAAAGGAATTGACTGGCCACGCATGGTGGCTCAGGCCTATAATCCTAGCACTCTGGGAGGCCGAGGTGGGCAGATTGTTTGAGCTCAGGAGTTTGTGACCAGTCTGAGAAAGAGCGAGACCCCATCTCTACTAAAAAAAAAAGAAAAAAAAAAAAGGAAAAGAAATAGAAATAAATTATCTGGACAACTAAAAATATATAGAGAGAAAATTAGTCGGGCATGGTGGCGCATGCCTGTAGTCCCAGCTACTCAGGCGGCTGAGGCAGTAGGATCGCTTGAGCCCAGGAGTTTGAGGTTGCTGTGAGCGAGGCTAACGCCAGGGCACTCACTCTAGCCAGGGCAACAGAGTAAGTCTCTGCCTCAAAAAAAAAAAAAAAGAAAGAAAGAAAGGAATTGACTTTTGTCTGCCTTTTTTAAAATGCATTGTAAACATTCCAAATAGAAACTTGTATGAATGAGAGAAAAGTTTTCCCAAGGTCAAAAAACTAGTTAGTGTCAGAATGAAGCCAATGACATTATTTCCTAGTTAGAGGTCTTATCCCGCCTATCACACTTTTATGGAAGGGTCCTATTGTCACTAGGCTGACAGCCCAGAAAAACACCCAATGAAGGTTGAGTTCCCAAGAAAGCAGACTCTGTACTAGAGAGTAGTGTCTAGGAATATTAATAAATAGGGCTATTATCATAAACTCTTGGAGAGCAGGCAAAGAAGCAGGATTAGGCAAAGGAAGAGAGGTTCAACTGTGATATAGTACCAAAGGAGGCCTCAGTTGACTCTACTGGAAGTTCTGAAGATGGAATGATCCTTCAGAGTTATGCTGAGTTGGGGCAAAAGACTGAGCCTTTAGAGATCCACGTCAAGCACTCATTGGATCTGGGCAAATAGAGAAAAGAAGTATGATCTCAGGTGATCTGGTTACATTTAGCCTAGGCAATCCAAGCAGAGGCTACGTGTTGTAAGAAATAATTATATTACTTTTTAATTTATATTATTTTTACTGGGGAGTGTTTTGATGGTCACTTTGGTGCAGACATGAAATAACATTATAGTTGTGTATGACAACAATTTATTATACTCACAGGTCCTAGAGGAGTGAGGCACTGCACACCATATGGGACCACATAGGAAGAGCACCAAGGGAGCAATCTCAAACAAGCAGGTGGGGATTCCAGAAAGAAAATGAGGAGCCATAGGCAAGTGCCTTTATTGGGGGTCAGGGTGGAACACACAAGCAAAAAGCATGAGTGGATTTCATTAGTGTGTTTGAATGTCATTAGGTCACAGGGAGGGCAAGAAGAGGAAATTGTACAGGGACTAGCCTTATCACACTGGTATACCTGGTCACCTGTTCACAGCCCATTTTGAGGGATGTTGAAAAATCGGGAAAATATGAAGTTTTAAAAATTTACAATAGAGGCTGACAGCTGAGCCCTTTGTTGGTAGCACTCTCAGTAGCTGAGGAAAGTAAGTCTTTCATTCCTGAAGAGGGTTATCTGGGTGGTACATCACAGTGTCCACCCAAGTCCAACCCTTTTGCTACTTGGATCCACTTCTTTGTTTAAATTCTGGAAGCCACTCCTTCAGGATTCCAGTGAACATCTCTTCTTGGGGGAATCTTAGAAGAAAAAGGTAAATGGAACAAACTATAACCCCCCATCAATGTAGCTAGGCTTCAGCTATAACCGACACTCATTGTTACCTGTACCTAATTTCCATTCTAGATTCCTCTCACCCTTAGCTGGCATGCCTGCAAATCTCCATGGCTTGTGTGATAGTATAACCCAGATCTTCATCCCAAGGTCTCCATGCCCTCTCATGCCATGTCTCCTTGAACTAAGCAGTCTGAAGAGTACATGGCAGCCATACATTATTATTCAACTGACCTCTGGCTGTGTCTGTTGGTAGAAATATCCTCCTTTGAAATCAACACTTCTAAATCCTCAGGGCCCAGAGATACTGAGATGGAAATTCCCCAAGTCAATCACCGAGAATGACAGTAGCTGGAGCCCATACTATTTCCAACCCTTGATTCCTGGACCCCTATATTCTACCTGTTGGGGACTATATAAGTTATTTCTCTCTTGGAGGATGGCAACCCAAACTCATAAGGTATTAGCTCTGTGCTGATACTTCAGTAGTGCCTTCACCAGGCTGTTCTTCAACAGACTTTTCCATCATTCTATCATGCAGCTTTTGAGTAGTGTGGTATGTGATATAAGCAGGGATCCCATGATCATGTGCATAGTCCTGTACCTCTTTTAACGTAAAATGCAGTTCCATGCTGTTAGAGCAAACATTCTGTAAGCCTTAGGATACTGGTGCAAATTAAGGCCCTGCAGACAGGAAAGGAAACCCATGTTCCTACTATATATCTACTATTGTCAATATGAATCTCTCTCTTCCATGATGGAAGGCATCCAGTGTAGTCAATTTGACACCAAGTGACTGATTAGTTTCCACAGGAGAAGGCATAAGATTAGGAATTTAGCAGTGGTGTCTGCTGAAAGTAGATTGGGTAATTAGGAGTAGCAGTAGCTTTCTAGATTCAATAAGTTGGAGCTCATGCTGTCAGGTCCATGCATAGCCTCCTCCATCTCCGCTACCATCACTAATTCATTTGTGTAGCAGTTGTGCCTTCACTGGAATGGCAGGTTGCAATGACAGAGGCTGGCTGTTGTCAACTAGACAAGGTATTAGTGTATTTGGTAGTTTAGTGCCTTTCTCTGTTGGGTGTTTTTTGGTGGGTATTAACATGCAGTCCAAAGATCTTCACATTTCTTTCCACTCCCATATACCCATTCTCGTTCCCCTCTATCTCAGATTTCCTTGTTCCCAATCTAACAGTTTTTCTCAATCCGTATCCCTTTGCAGCCAGCCAAGCTATTCCCTCCTGCCCCCGAGTCCATATATATTCTAACCTCCGGCTATTTCTTTTGCAACTCAAAGTGGAAGATGAACTGCACATTTCAAAGATCTGTTTATTGGGAGGATATACCCTGATCACTTCTCTTTCAAGGTCACACAAGTAGGGCTGTAGTTCAACCACAATATCAAACTGACCCATCCATGAGTCAAACATGAGATTTTTTTCCCTTCACCAATTGATCATGAGGGATCACTTGCATCCTATCACAGACTGTTGCTGGAATTGCCCACCCTACAATGTGGTTAATCTGACAGAAATCAGTTCATGAAGGACAACTGTGACCACATTGTTGCTTCATACCTCAGTGTCAAGCATTCTACCTCTCTAAGGGTTCTGCCAGGAGCTATTTTCCAAAAGGTATTTAAACCTCTGCTTTGTATTCTGGCATGCTCCAGATCTCTACAAGTTTGCATTGTGATTCTCTCATTGGAACTTGCCATAAACTCCACACACCTATATATTCCACACTGTGTCTTTACCCTCCACTAGTACTCCAATATGTAAATGTATGGCTCTACAGCCCATGTGCAGTAGAACTTATCACAATTTTTCTGAGTTTTTACTAGTACGATATCTTAAATTTAAACATACAATTTAAATATACAATTTTTCTTTTCTTTGAAACTAAGCTTTTTCTTCAATCTCCTTGTTCAAATATTTCTGTAATTAATCTAAAGGCAAGTAGGGGAGGTTAAAAAGTGGCCAAAATCATTAAAGATAATAGGCTACAAAAGATTAGAGGAAGGAGCACTTACTTCCCTTTGGGATTGTGGTAGGTTGAACAATGACCCCCCCAAAAATATCCACATCCTAATCCCTGAAAGCTATGAATTTATCCTGTATGGGGAAAAAAAAGATTTTACAGATGTTATTAAGGGTCTGGGTGGACCCTAAATGCAATTACATGTATCTTTATAAGATAGAGACAAAGGGAAATATCCATACCCAGAAGTGAAGAAGGCAATAATGTGAGCATGGAGACAGAGATGGGAGTGATGCACCACAAGCCAAAGGAATGCCAGCAGTCACCAAATGCTGGCATAATCTGGAAGAAGGAAGGAACAGATTCTCCTTTAGATCCCCTGGAGGGAGCATGGTCCTGTCAACACCTTGATTTTGGTCTAGTGAAAATGAGTTCATATTTCTAGTCTCCAGAACTAAAAGAGAATAAGTTTCTATTGTTTTAAGCCACCAAGTTTGTGGTAATTTGTTGTAGCAGCCCTAGTAAACTAATATAGAGATGATTAGAGATAATAAAGAAAAGTTTTATGGGGTACATAGAATTGAAGAATCATAGGTAAGATTTAAACATATTGCAGTTGGAAAGAAGAAAAAAAAACAAAAGTAGGGAAGGTGAGCATTACAGGTGCAGGGAAGAGGTGGTGAGAAAGGAACTCAAGGGAGTTGTACAGGAAAAAAACACAAAGTAGTTCAATTAGACAAGAGTATAAGCTACTTGAAAGTAATGATTGTTGAAGATCCTGAATGCCAGCCTAAGAAGTTTAACCTTTGATCTGTGGGCAGTTAAGATCCTCTGTAGCTTGTGAAGATATGGTGGGTGTGTGTGTGATTGGAGTGGGTCTCTGGGAGGAGGAAATAACATGATATACCCTTTGCACACATCTGTCACACTACTAATTTTTTATTCATCACTCTCCACCACAGGTTTAAGGACTGGGATTTGGTTTCCCCAAGACATAGCCAAAAGTCTGGTATGTATGTTTGATAAAGGGTGAATGAGTAAATAAATGATATTGCATATTTTTTTGTTTTAGTCATCACTAAGCAAAATATGATCGAGTAGAACAGAATACCAAACTGTACTTGAATCACTTACTTTTACTCTTTAAGGTTCTGATTATTAAGATTATTTTATTTTAAAAAATGACATTGAAAGTGTAAGAGATTTGGACTCAATGTGATTAACCCTAGGGCATACTTCCAAACTTCAATAGCAATCCTAGCCAAATCCACTTAGTGATGGCTGTCTGGAACAGTGTTGAGAAGTAATGTAAGAATTGTACCATAATAGATTAGCAATGGATTACTAAATGTTGGATTAGGAGTAGACACCCAAATGACTTGTGTTTGCCATTCCATTCTTGCTTTTGAAGTTGGTAATTTGGTGTTTTTAAAAACTTTTCATTATGTCTTATGTGAAGTACAGAAAGAAAAATTTCATTTAAATGGATATGTCCATTGGTTGAGCATGGTTAATCAAGGATTTGCTGCAGCCAAGTAAAAAGAAGCCAAAGGTTGGACTGTAGAGATAGAAGGATGTTCTTCCTTTTCCATTCTATTATGTCAGAGCACCAACTATCCTAGCTGGAAAGAAAGAGCAGATCGTAGTCAGTGGCTTGCCTCTAAAGTCCAGTGCCTGTTTTATGAAAGGGCTAGCTCTGTGTTTGGACCAAGCAACATGCTTAGGACCTGTCCTGAAGAAGAGGAAAATCCGCACATCAGTCTGTGGAACCCCGCGGGGCGTGGGGAAACAGAGCTCTGTAAATGTTGAATTCCAATGTTTACATTGAAAGTTTTGAAACTGGGCCCAGAGAGAGGTGAAACATCAGTGGTTGGGAATGAGGTCAGGGTTAAAGTAGACCACAATATTCCATGACAATAGGTAGCACCTACACTTAGCATAAGGAGAGTTCTAAAATATTTGCCATTTAAAGATTTAAAATATAGTTCACGAAATAAGACAGAAATGCAAACCGTATCATACAAGTTTTGTTGTTATCCTGTCACCGTTGTTGCAGGAAGGTATGGTAGATTCCAAATCCTCTTGGGGTGCAAGTTGCTTACAGTCCCGCTGCGATTACCATTTCTGTTGTCGCACAGCCGAGTTACAGCTCCAGTGTGGGTAGCTCTCCTAAATCCCTTAAATCGCTCGTGCGCCCTCGAAGTCCTGTCCGCGTTCGTCAGCCCGGAACCATCGAAATGCCCACCCCCTCTGTAAGTGCGAGCTGAGAAGTAACGATGACAGCCGCGCTCGTGCTCCTTAAACCTACCCCCAACAGGCGCAGGCGCACTCCGAAGCATCGAGAACCAACGTAAAGCCAAGTACTGAGCAAGCGCGAGAATAACCACGCCCTCCCTGGCCTAGGGCAGGGGCAATTAGGCAATTAGGCGGACGGCTTGTGGTACTTACCTTTAACAGCTTCGGTTGTCCAGGCTGTCGCTCTTGTTCATTTCCCCTCTTCTCTTATTAGAAGTCACTTTGCCTAAAGTAGAAGTTGCTGTGTAGGGGTAAAATTTGCTCCTTCCATTAAGTTATCACTTTGCTCTTTGAGGCGGAACGCGTCTTTCAGCCAACCTGTCCTGACAGATATGGTCAAAAACAATGGCATTTTGTAAAGAACATTTACAGTCCGCCAAATCAATCATATTAAAAAATAATTTAAAAATAAAGCGCTTCTCTTTTCCATACTGTATGCTTCATAAGACATACAAGATGTTTTATTTTTCCATGCCAGTGAGAACAGCAATTTATATATTAACAAGGACCTGTAGTAAGACGCAGCGCATGCGCAAACCTTCAGACGCCGAACCTCCCTGGAAACGCCTGAATACCGACCTGCCTTGTGCTTTCCGGCCGTGGTGGAAGTTGTTTCTGGCCTCTGTCTGGGGACGCCATGGGGAAGGTAAACGTGGCCAAGTTGCGTTACATGAGCCGAGATGACTTCAGGGTTCTGACCGCGGTAAGAAGCCCGCCGTTCCCTTTCTTGTCCTTTCCCATTGTGCGTCCTCTTCCTGTGCCACGAAGTTTGCCGAGAGCTGAGCGGTCGCGCTCTGAGCCCTGGGACATGGCAGAGGCCGGGAATCGAAGAACAGGCACCGGAGAGTGGGATTTTTAAAAAAACTTTTGTTTGGGACCTTACTTTCCCCCAGACAGAGCAAAGGGCTCCGCCGCCGCCACCAATCGTTTTCCTTTCTGCTCCCATTCTCCTTGCGCTTAGGAGACACGCTGGCATCTCCGCGGCCTGGGAAACTTCTCAGAGCCTGGGCTTCCGAACCTCTGTGAGGAGCTTAAGGCCCCGCCTGGGGAGAATTGATGGCGTAGAGTTGCCTACTAACAGACCCAGCCGCGTAACAGCCCTTCGGATTCGTTTTCAGATTTTAGTAGCAATTTTAGGGGATTCATCGGGGTATAAATAGACAAGAAGAGAGACAGACCCAGATCATCAAATAAACAAATGAGTAACTAGGATAATATTAAGTGCTATGAAGATGATAAAGAATAATGGAATAGAATGGGGAGGAGGGGCACAAATGCTGTCTTTGAATTGTCTAGTCAGGGAAGACCACCTGGGTGCAAGAATCTTGTCTGTTTACTCTTGTAACCAAAGGTCTTTTTTAAGAAAAGATTCTTGGCCCTTTGTAGGCAATGAATAAGTATTCGCTAAATGAAAGAATGAATGGGGGGGATCATAGGAGCTGTATGAGAAGGAGTCAGCCTAGTGAAGTCCTTGGGAAGAGTTGGAGGCACAGGAAACAGGAATAGTAAGTGCAAAGACCCTGAAGCAGAAAAGTCTTTGAAGAAAGGAAAGGACACTGTGACTGGAGCATAGCGCATCAGAGACTAATGTTTGGAGATGTAGCTGAAAAAGGTGAGAGTCAGATCATGTACTGTAGAGCCTTGCAGGCTTGGTAGAGAGTGTGGGGAAACCACTGAATATTTTTGGTCAGGGGAGTGACAAAATCTGATTTTATGGCTTTTGTCTTATGACACAGAAACATAGATCTAGGCATTTGCAGAATAGAGCAATACATTTATTTAGGAGCCAGTATCTTTTGGTAAGGAATGAACCCCATGATGAGTATTATACTACCTATATTGTGTAATTATGTAATAGGTTATGTGATATGAGTCACGCTGATTCTTGTATTATTTTAAGGCTTCATGTTTTGGATTTTTGAAATTAATCTTAAATAGGCAACACTTAAGGATTATACTGTCAAATGCAAAATCAGTATGAAATTTGGAAGACAGATCTTTCTCTCTCCTCCCGTAGATTATTCAGTTCACCTGGATTTTCTCTAAATAGCTACTGTCACTTCTGAAAGATAACCTTCCTTCTCTGCTTCCTCAGCACATTCATTCATTCCTTAATGTCTCTGACAGAAATAGGGGTCAAGAGGAAGAGTGTTGGAGGCTGAAGGAGGCAGGACAAAGCATGGAAGATGAATTCGGTTTAAAATGTTAAGTTTGGATCTGGGCACATGGTTCAAACCTGTAATTCCAGTTCTTTGGGAGGCTGAGGCAGAAGGATCACTTGAGGTCAGGAGTTTGAGACCAGCCTGGGCAACATAGCAAGACCCTGTCTCTAAAAAAAAAAAAAAAAAATGTGGGGTTTTGATGAAACATCAAAATGATGCCAGATTTGACTTTTAGAATTTTAGCTGTGCAATATTTAAGTTCTTTTTGAAACTCACCAAGAAATGATATAATTAAATATGGCATTCCAGTCTCAGTGGAATCTCACCAGTGTTAGTACCTTTCCTTGTCTCTCTCTTTCCTTTGACTTCTTTGGATCCTCCTATATCAATAATCATTGTTTGACTAGCTGCCCTTACCTTTCAATAGGAAATTCCCCCAAAAAATCTGTCCGCAACACTTTTTCTCTCATTATTTCTTGCTTGGTGATTGTATCCACTTTATGGCTTCCTCTCACCTCTACAAATAATTGACAATTTTCCCCTCTAATTATGACTTCATTCCTAAGTATAGACCCTTCTCCAATTTTCCTTTAAACATCTTCATTTGACTCTGTGCTCAAACCAAATTCATCAACTTTTTCTATCCTCTTCCCCCTTTCCCAAAATCTACCAAAAATAATAATATAACTTTAAAACGTGCTCTTCCTCTTTACTTCCAATTTTGACTCTTCATTCCCTTTACCCTCCCACATCCAATTGCTAAGCCCTCTCATACTGCTTCCTAAAGATCTTTAATTTCTTCCTTCCATTGCCACTACCACTTGCCCTGTTCTGATTACTGTTTCTTCTGAACTGGACTGCTGCCTTAGTTCTACTGTACATTCCTTGCAGTTTTTCCTGTCTTTAAGGCAATTCGCATATTCCTGCTGGATTAATGTCTTTAAAATAACTCTGTTTATGTGTCTCCCTTGCCTAAACATCTGAAAGAATTTCCTGCTTTGCTTAGTGTAGAATATAAAACACTTTCATCTATGTTGCAAGGCTTTCTATATCTTAGAAATATTTTCCAGTTGTCTTTGCATGAACTCTACATGCCATCCTACATGAGCTACCACTGTACTAGCTGTTTCCTGTGCTCAGTACTTTCTTGCATATGTGCCACTTCCAGATCTTTCCCCCCACCAACATCCCTTTCTCTGCTTTCTCTGTATGCCCACATCACAAAGTCAGTCTCAAATGTTGCTGCTTCTTGGAACTGATCCCTCAGCTGGATGTATTCTTGTTCTGCCCTTTGCTACCCCCCCTCCTTTTTTTAAAAAAAAGCACACATCACTTCTTGCCTTCTAATAAAATTAGATTTGTACTTATTTTATTTCCACAATTAAATAATAAATTCTCCAGGAGTAAAGAGATTTTTTATATATGTTTTTAATCCTCCACAATGCCTGCATATTGTACTGTCTCATTAAGTACCTGCCAATAAATAACTGGAACACCTGTAGATTTAAAGACAAATCTTTAGATGTCAACAAATATTTTAGTATTTACCACATGTCATTAACTATGTCAGGTCCTCAAAATTCCTAACCTTTCAAGTAGAGAGGTATTTAATCACTGATTAAATATCAGTGATATCAAATTGTATCAAAAATATGTTCAGAGAAGGAAATAATTATGTCCCAGAATTATTTAGAGAATTGCTCGATCAGGAAAGTTTCAAGAAGTTAATTTCTTAGCAAGGTTTTGTTAGGCTTTGTGTCAATTATGATTACATAATATGATTTCTTTAATTTCAGGTTGAAATGGGCATGAAGAACCATGAGATAGTTCCCTGCAGTTTGATTGCATCTATAGCCAGCCTTAAACATGGTGGCTGTAATAAAGTTTTAAGAGAATTAGTAAAACATAAACTCATAGCTTGGGAGCGTACCAAGAGTAAGTATTTTGAGGCACCATTTAAGATTTTTCAAGTAACTGTTTTCTCCCGGAGCAGGTGCTCCAAAAAGGCAAGAAGTGGAATTTGCCAGACTAGTAAAGCACTAGATGAAGAACTAACAAAACATACTTCTGATATATCCTATTAGTGCAAACAATCACAGAGCACACCAAGATCAGAAGAGGTAGAGAGAAGGGAATAGCAAGGTTGTACTGCAGAAGAACAAATAGGGTAGAGATATCGTTGCTACCGTGTTTGAAAAATACAGTCTGCCACAAGTCTGTAGAGCATTACTTCCCAAACCATCTGTGGTGGTGAGAGTGAATTTTTTTCAACCTATTAAAGATCCTTTTATAAAATTTAACAGATATATAAAAACAGGCATATATTCTTGGTCAGACTAATGTAAAAATTACTGAACTTAAAGCTTCCTTTTAGTTTCTGTATTTAACTTGTCACAGATACTTGTTGACTGGCATCAGTCAGTGGGTCACGCTTTGAATAACACTACACTAGAGAAGAAATGCAAATTAGAGGAAGAAATGGGAAACTTGTAAGCCTGGGTAGCTTATCTTTTTCCAGCGAAGACTTCTCGTCTTTAAATTCTTCTTACAACTGGAACTGATGTGACTTAGAGATACAATATAATTAAAATATAATCTTTCTCATTTGATTTTGTCTAGCTGTCCAAGGCTATCGGTTGACAAATGCAGGATATGATTACCTAGCTTTGAAAACACTTTCTTCTAGACAAGTAGTTGAGTCTGTTGGAAACCAGATTGGTGTTGGCAAAGAATCAGGTAAGTGCTAATAGTACTGTAGAAAACATTTTCTTTGCTTTAGTTTATATTTTCCCTGAGAAAGTATTTCTCTTCAATTTTTCCCTTTTTTCCAACTAAGCAGTGAGTCAGAAAGTTGGTTGGAGGCAATACAAATTACGAATATTCTCTTAGTAGGTTATTGTTTTCTCCAAAAGTCTATCACTGAAAATTCATTTATACCAAAAATTAATTTTCTTCTATTGAATTCTTTGACATATTTTATTTGCTCTTTAGATCTGATAAATTTTACATTTTTAGCAGTTAAAAATACATGCATGAGGAAATATTAGAGAACAGTGAATATCTAAAAACCACAAACACATTTTAACATCAGCAGTATAATAAGGCAAAGAAAAGTATGTGTAGAACACAGAAAAAAAGCATTCTAAGATAGCGTTGAACAAATACCTGTGTATTTATTTTCTATGTTGAAGATAGGTAGGAGTATAGAACAGGGAATTATTTTTTTATGCTGTGCTCTCTTATATACTGCTTTTTATACTGTATAGTTTATCTCATAGTTACATTGTTTATCTAAGCTTAGGAAACAGAATTAAACTTGGAAGCAAAAGAATTATTAGGAAGCCTACCCCATAGAAGATTGCTGTGGTATTTTATATAGTTTGCATGTCTTCTGTATTTATAGCCAGATTATAGTATCTGTTTAAGAAGTAAAACAAGAGTACTAAATATAACACAATGTGTGTTTGTGGAAAATGTATAAACAGAAGTAATGGCAGTGAACACCCTTGTGTCTCTATGCATATATGCACATAAATTTGTAAATACATCTTTAGAGATTGAATTATTGGGATATGTATTAGTTTGCTAGAGCTGCTGTAGGGAAATGACACAGTCTGGGTGGCAAAACAACAGAAATTTATTTTCTCGCGATTTTGGAGGCTAAAAGTCCAGTGTGCAGGATTGGTTTCTCCTAAGACCTAACCTTGGCTTACAGATACCTGCCTCACATGGCCTTTTCTCTTTGTGCCTGGTGTCTCTTTCTTTTCTGATAAGGACACCAGTTCTAGTGGATTAGGGCCCCATGCTTGTGACCTCACTTATCCTTAATTACTGCTTTAAAGACCCTATCCCCAAGTAGTTACATCGAGGATTAGAAATTCAACAGTGGATTTTTGGAGGAAGCACAATTCAGTGCATAACAGGGCAAAAGGTATGTACATTTAAATTTTTGATATTACCAGGTTTCTCCAGAAAGTTTGTACTGATTTACAGTCCTTTCAACAATGTGTGACAGAGCCTGCTTTTTAATAAAAATAATTAAAATTTCCTTATGAGTAATTAGAACATGGTCTAAATGTCAGTATTACACATAGCAACTTGTTTTGATAATTGACAGAGTACTTACTGGAAGATCTGCATTCTGTTAGATCTCTCTTATTTGAAAGAATGGAGATGTCTACTCCATACAGATCTAGAATATTACTCAATGAATAATACTCTTGTTAGAGTTGGGTATTACTAACTCGGAGTATTATTCATTGACGCACTTGAAGAATTGAACTTCCTGTTGTCGAAAAGGAAAATATTAAAGCATATCTCTCACAGGACATGAAGGAACAATTAGATGTTTTTCCACTAAATGGAGTGATTCTTTTGACATATGGTAAATATAGGCATTGAGCACCTTTGAAAGCAATAACCTTTGACACACTGCATCTTTGCTTTCTTTTGTCATAGCTATTAATACGTATTGACTTGTCATTTTGGATCATAATTAAGGTAAAATGGTGAATGCATGGGATATAGAGTCTTGCTGAATATAGGTATCCCTGGTTATACAGATTAAGCATCCCTAATCTGAAAATCTGATCTCTGCAATGCTCCAAAATTTGAAATTTTTTGATCCCGACATGATGGATGCTACAAGTGAAAAATTCCACGCCTGACCTCATGTGCACAAACTTCAATTCATGCACAAAATTATTAAAAATATTGTCTAGGCCGGGCGCAGTGGCTCACGCCTGTAATCCTAGCACTCTGGGAGGCCGAGGCGGGTGGATCGCTCAAGGTCAAGAGTTCGAGACCAGCCTGAGCAAAAGCGAGACCCCGTCTCTACTAAAAATAGACAGAAATTATCTGGACAACTAAAAATATACATAGAGAAAAAATTAGCTGGACGTGATGGCGCATGCCTGTAGTCCCAGCTACTCGGGAGGCTGAGGCAGGAGGATCGCTTGAGCCCAGGAGTCTGAGGTTGCTGTGAGCTAGGCTGACGCCATGGCACTCTAGCCAGGGCAACAGAGCCAGACTCTGTCTCAAAAAAAAAAAAAAAAAAAGAAAAATATTGTCTAAAATTACCTTTAGGCTATATGTATAAAGTGTGTGTGAAACATAAATTTTGTGTTTAGACTTGGGTCCCATCCCCAAGATAGCTCATTATTTACATGCAAATATTCCAAAATCCAAAATTTGAAACACTTCAGGTCCCAAGCATTTCAGATAAGGGATACTAGACCTGTATTAGGAAAGATAATATATTTGATACAAATAAAATTAAACAAAGTTATAATTGTTTTAACTTATTAGAATAAAAATATAATAGTGATCCTCTTGGCTCCAGATATCTACATTGTGGCAAATGAAGAAGGACAGCAATTTGCATTAAAGCTTCACAGACTAGGAAGAACCTCCTTTCGAAATCTGAAAAACAAGCGAGATTACCATAAACACAGACATAACGTGTCCTGGCTTTATTTATCTCGTCTCTCTGCCATGAAGGAATTTGCCTATATGAAGGTATTTTTTAAAAAATAATTTTGCATTTTTTAGCCAAATTGTACACGTAGCTCAAAGGCCTTAATCACAAGCATCAGTCTGTTGCCCCCTACACCTCCCTAACCGCAGACTCAATCCCTATGGTCACTTTTAACTCTGTTGTTTGTTGTTTTTTTAATGATTTCCTTCTATGTGAAGGTATTTTTAATTGTTATTAATATATAAAGGCAACACATTCTATAATATTAACAAGGTGAAATAGCTAAAAATAATTAATGATGTAGTTAACCTCACAAATTTGTGTGGATATGTGTGTATCTGTTCAATATATAACTATACATATATCTATCTCTAATTGAAAATACCAGGTTATTACCCTCTGTAGAAACCTTAGTGTCTCAGATAAATTAACTAGTATTTTTCTTTCACATAATGAAACAAGTTATCAATTTAAAAATTTGTATTTATATTTAAAATGGTCAAAATCTTTGGTTTTTACCTTTTCACCTGCAAAATTAAATTCAGTGTAGATTTGCTAAATATCGTCGATGATAACTAAAATATATTCAATAATAACAAAATTAAACAGAAAATAACATTTTTATTCTGTCCAGTAGGATTTGTCATAATTTATCTCGTTTTTTTAAAAAATTTGAATGAAAATTGTGCCAGTGTGTGAACAGTTGTTTCTTAGGAGTTCAATTTGTTGTTCTGTGAGTAGGTTATTTTAATTTATATGCTTCAATTTTTAGTAATTGTAGGAGAATTCTTAAGACCATATAAATGATACTGGTTCCATATATGTTATGTATGTCTTATACTAATTATATCTGGGATATTAAGTTTTTATCTTATACTAATGATTTTTATCTTGTGATATTCAATCAGTAAGTAAGCAGCTTTATAGGGATTATTACACATTTTCCCAAAACTGTATTAGGTGTTTTCTCAGGGTGTTTAAAATTAAGTACTAAGGTAGTATTGGATGAAGAAGTGGATACCAAAGAAATAACCAGTACAGGCTGTGTGAAGTATATGTTGAGTTTAAAGACACGTCAGTAGAGTAAAATAATTTATGAAGGAGGTTCATAAAGTGAGTGAGTTGAGTGGAGCCATGAAGCTTGGACATGATTGTTGACTATAAGGAGAAAACAATGCATTTCGCAGAGGAGCCAGTATGGGCAAAGACATGAATGGATGTAAGCCCTATGTGTACTGTTGACACTGAGGTGACTGTCCTGACTGTGCTCCTGGGTGCTTATTAGAGTACTGAGAGAACTAGAATTGGACAAGTGGATTAAAGAGAGTTTTAAAAACCAAGAAAAGTTGTTCAGACTGAAATATTGACAGCTATTATAGATTTTTTTTAAATGGACTGTTGGCATAAGCATCTTAGTCTGGTATTTGCACATAGAATAGGTTAAGTATGATGGCAAGAGTGAGAACATTGGTAGAGTAGTCAGGCATAAATGACAAAGGTCTACTTAAAAGTGCTAGCATTGCAACTAACTGGCAGAGGGCATAAATCTTAGGTATTCTGAAAGAAGTAATACTAGGACTTTGTAAACAGTAAGATAGAAGAAACTAAGCATAGGGAAAAAGATAGATGTATGAATTATCTGAAAGAACATTTGATTCAGACTACTACAGTGTATATGTTTGTTACATTAAAGATTTAGGTAGCATATTGTGGTCTGAAAAAAAGATCAGAGGTCTGTAACCTAAATGTCTGTTCTGATAGAATGCCTCATCCCCTAAAATGCCAGAAGACAGACTATTTCCTAAATCACAGTTTGTTTCCATTTGAATATTTTGAGCATCTATCAACAAATGACAGAGACTTACAAAATAGGAGAGGAAATATCCAAAGAGACTATAAGTTTCTTGAGGACAGAATCTTGGTAACACTCATTTTTGTAACTCCTAGCACAGTGCATAATAATATTTTGCAAGTGTTCATTTTTGGTGGAAAAATGAATTTAAGCAAACTTTAGTTTAACATTTGTTTTTTGGATAGCTTGTTCTATTCATTGAATAAATAAGCCATGCCTAAAGAACCAGGTGTTAACTATAATTTTATAAAGGCTTGTGTGTTTTTCTTCTGGTTGTGGGAAGGTACATTTACTTTTATTGTTCTTTAAAAAATAATGATCTCTTCATTACCTTATACCTGTTTTGTTATATTTTTAGGTATTGTATGAGAGGAAATTTCCAGTTCCAAAGCCAATTGATTACAATCGCCATGCAGTGGTCATGGAAATCATAAATGGTTATCCTCTGTAAGTACTTATTATTCTTAAAGTCATGGATCCCATTAAATGAATTTCAGGTTTAGGTATTTTTAATAAAAATTTCTTAAATTAATGAAATATTGCTTCTGGGAGATAGAAACTGACTTAAAGGAATGGACTCAAAGACAAGTTAAAAACTCAATTTCATTCTGACAGTGTGGATTTTGTAATCTCTGTGGTGCATTCATTCATTCAGTATTTGTTAAGAGTCTATTAAGTGCCAGGCACTTCTGGCTCAGCAGTGAACAAAATAAGGTCCCTACCCTCCTGGAACTTACACATTCTGATGGAAGGAGACATGCAATAAATAACTAAACAAGGAAATATGTATTAGGTAGTAGTAAATGCCATGGATAAAAATAAAGCAGGGTAAGGGGGCTAGTGCTGGGTGGGGGTAGGAGACTGCTATTTTGCATAGGATAGTCAAGAACATGCTCATTAATAAGATGAAACCTTATCACATTTTGATTGAGATGAAAAGCCATTGGGGTGGGAGCGTTTTAAGCAGAGAAGAGGTATGATCTAATGTTTTAATAGTTTAAATGTTTTAATAGTATCATTCTGGCTGCTATGTTACGAATAGACTCAAGGGAGACAAAGAATTAGTAAGACAAGTTAGGAGACATTGTAATCTAGGCAACAGATGACAGTAGCTCTGATCACAGTTGATAGTCATGAAGGTGATGAAAAGTGGTCAGATTCTGAATGTGTTTTGCAGGTTGAACCAGTATGATTTGTTTGGGATTGGATATGGATATGAAGGATGGTGGGGCAAGTCAAATGATACCACCAAGGTTTTTGGCCTGAGTAAGAAATTAATTGGAGGAATAAAGTTGCCATTTACAGAAACAAGAAACCTGTAGGAAGAACAGTTTGGAGTTGGAGGGTGGGACAGAACCAGAGATTCAGTTTGGGACATGGTTAAGTTTGAGGTGCCTGGGAGTTTGAGAAGTCTAGATTGAAATGATTTTGTATTTGGTATGTAAAGCCATGTACCTAGATGAGATCACTAAGAGTGAGTGTAAGTAAGGGAAAATAGGACGTCATAAGAGCTTTTGAGGAACTCAAAAATTAGAGTTCACAGAAAAGACTAAGAAGGTATGATCTGTGAGGAAGGAGAAAGACCTGAAAAGCATGTTGTCCCAGGAGTTAAGTGAGAAAATGTTTCAAGGAGGTCAAAGAGGTAAACTAACAGATCAGATATGAAGAGAACCAAGAATTAACCTTTGAATTTAGTAGCATGGAAGACATTTGTAGTCTCAACAAGAGCTATTTCATAGGAATGAGGTGGATGGAAGCCTGCTTGAAGTAGGTTTATTGGAGAGCGTAAGGAAAGAAATTGGAAGAAACACATGTAGAAGAGTTTGGCTGTAAAGAAGATCAAAGGATATAGTAGTAGAAAGAAGACACAGAATTGGAGCAGGACATGGCTCTTTATTTTTTTTTTTTTTAATAAATGGGAGATGTTATGTCTATGTCATGGAAATGAGGAGAAAACTGTTGGGGAGACAAGGCTTGGAAATAATATGTATGCACACGCATACATACTTTCATTAAAACCGTAAACGAGTACAAATAACCTGTTTTCATACTTAAAATACTTTCAGATGTCAGATACATCATGTTGAAGATCCTGCATCAGTATATGATGAAGCTATGGAACTAATTGTCAGACTCGCAAATCATGGGCTGATTCATGGAGATTTCAATGAATTCAATCTCATTTTGGATAAAGATGATCATATCACCATGATTGATTTTCCACAAATGGTTTCAACTTCTCATCCCAATGCTGAATGGTATGTGCTGAAATTGCTTCTGGATGTGGGTGTGTTTCTGCGTGATGGAATCATTTTTTATTCATAATTTTTCAGTTTTTTAATACTATCATTTAGGTCAGTAACTAGTTCGAAGTGACTGGTGTTAATGTTATAAAGATATGGTTTTTTTATTAAATTATATCCAACTACTAGAATTTTTCCCATAGAAGGATCTTTCTTATTCCTCAGTTTTATAAAGGGGAAAACTGTACTTTGATCCAATTTTAAAACCTATTCATTAAATTTATGCTGTATATTGAAAATCTGAAGAAATTGCCTGCGTATCTATTTTGCTTAGGTAAACCACAATGAAGATGGCATCAAAAGAATTTGAATTACCCTATTGTAATTTGACAGACTTTGAAAACTCAAACTTTCTCAGCCATGGAACTCTTTGTTCATACATACTTTTAGGTAGAAGCTCAATTTTTAAAACATAAAAGCCAGTTCAGAAGAAGTAGGGACATGAAGAGAGGAACCCTAGAACCACCACATTCTTTTGCTATTCCCCTTTTCTCTCTGTGGTTACCTCTGAGAGCACTTTACCAAGTGTAACTCAATAATTTTGATGGCCTGAGTGAAATATGTAATTTTGGACTGAAACTGAGTTGTAAGACCAGTGATAATTATCTCGCCATTTTTTAGCTTTCATTTTATTATTAGAAAAGAATTCATATAAAACTTCATCTTTGACACAGAATAAAATCACTTTATATTCTGTAACAATCATATTTTGTGTTTGTCTGTATTCTGTGGTACAATTGAGTGCAATCAAATTAAGGGTAAGAAGGCCGGGCGCGGTGGCTCACGCCTGTAATCCTAGCACTCTGGGAGGCCGAGGCGGGCGGATTGTTTGAGCTCAGGAGTTCGAGACCAGCCTGAGCAAGAGCGAGACCCCGCCTCTACCAAAAATAGAGAGAAATTAATTGGACAGCTAAAAATATATAGAAAAAATTAGCCAGACATGGTGGCGCATTCCTGTAGTCCCAGCTACTTGGGAGGCTGAGGCAGTAGGATCGCTTGAGCCCAGGAGTCTGAGGTTGCTGTGAGCTAGGCTGACGCCACGGCACTCACTCTAGCCAGGGCAACAAAGTGAGACTCTGTCTCAAAAAAAAAAA